>CAUYQG010234801.1:0-10359 GCA_963574415.1 Tarsius wallacei | reverse complement strand
GTGCTTTGGGAGGCTGAGGTGAGTGGATTGCCTGAGCCCGCGGGTTCGAGACCCACCTGGGTAACTTGGTGAGACCTCATCTCTACAATAAATCAAAAAAATTAGCTGGGCGTGGTAGCGTGCGCCTATAGTTCCAGCTATTTGGAAGGCGGAGGCGGAAGGAATGCCGGAGCCCAGCAGGTCAAGGCTGCAGTGGCCGGGAGCGTGCCACTGCACTCCAGTCTGGGTGACAGAGTGAGACTCCAACTCAAAAAAAAAAAAAGTATATATATATATATATATAAACAATCTAGACTACATTACCTGTTATCCATGTAATAGTGTTCCTGGGTTGACTCTAATATGAAATGGTTTTAATATAATGATACTATTCTATAGAATGTTTTTATTTTTTCTAAGTGAAACAACTGTTATGTATTAGCACATACAATTCTCCCTTGTCTTCTTTAACTGCTATATAGTATCCCAGTGATTAGATACATTTAATATAGTCTTACAGTAGATTTGTATTCTTACTTTTTTTAAGCTATAATTCTGCAATGAAATTCTTATACATACATCTGTATGTGTACAAAAATCTTTTGTTTTCCCAGGATAATATTCACAGAAGTAAAATTTCAGGGTCAAAGTATATGTATATTGTTTATTTTTACTTGTATTGCTAGGTTGTGCCCCAGGAAAAAAAAATATATATAGCTTTTATCATTAATACTTTTACAACAAGGTGTGCCCTTGCCCAACCCTGGAGGTGAGAGCTTTTTCTCATCTGTGTTAAACAGATAAACAAGATTACACTTTATTATTTTAATTTTTATTTCCTTAATACAATGAAGACTGTTTATACATTTGTTAGGGTCATTTGTAGTCTGTGAATTGCCTGTTTATATATCCTTTGCATCTTTAACAACTGGACTGTTTTTTTTTTCTTGTGTTCTTGAAAGAGCTAAATAATCCTTTTGTTCCCATGTAATGCAAATATTTTTCTGAGTTTTTCCTTTTATTTTTTAAACCTTGTTTCTGGTGTCTTATTATTAGTAATTATGAGTGACCCTATGAGGCTTATCAAGTCTTTGTCAGATAGGCACACCTCTCTGAAATTCATACAGCTCTGAACATAAATTTCTATGGTGCTGGTGCTTGGAGTATTTGGGAGATGGGAGTATTTGTAGTCACATGAGTCCATTTAGCTCCCAAACATTTGGAATCTGCTCTGTGTACAGGGTTTGCCATGAAGCAGGTGCTCGTGAAGAATGCATAAGTGCTTGTGAATTAATGAGCTCATGGATGAATGGATGAGTGAATTGAAGCTAAGCCTGAGCTAGCTCTTCTGAATGAAGAGAGCCATTGTGGAAGAAGTGAACTATGATTATTATTTTAAAGGATGAATAGACAGGCAATTTTAGAGACTGAAGAAAGAAGAAAAAGCTTGATGGTTGGAGAGTGGAGGTTTTAAAATGGTGACAATGGGTTTGACTATGAACAGCGATTGGTACATTGAAACGGTACAGAGAATGGACCCAGATGATAAAGAGCCTGGGTAATTTGGAGTTTAGAGCTTTATAGTACAGATAAATAATAATTGAGGAATGCAGGTAGCTGCAAATGACTATCATAAATTAAATTGGTTCACAATAACTCAAGTTAATGAGCTGACCTCCTAGGTTTGATTCAGTTATTAAGTTTTAACACATGTATTAAAATGAATTTGAAATGTTTACTTTGTTTACTCTGATAATAGACATTATCAAGTATTCATATTTGTACTATTTTTCATCTCAATCTATATTTATTGAGGACTTGAGATAATTAATTTAGGATATTTGCCACAAGAATTTCTTCATCCAGCAATTATTTAATTAATATTTGCTAAAGTCCTGTACTTTGCAATTTGTTTCTGGATTAATCAGATAGGATAATAAGAAAATTTAATTGTAAATTCATTTAAACATGTTCTAATTACATGCTAGCCACTATGCTAAAGGTTGAGATACAACCATGAACAAAATAAACCTAGTCTCTGATGTGATTTAGTATCTAGAGGGGAGAGGAGATAGACAAGTAACAGCTAGTTGGCAATTTGTAGGCTGTGATGAGGTGGTAACCATGATGGGAATGAATACAGCAGAGGGCCAGTCCAGACTTGGGGGGCGAGGCGGGGGAGAGACAGCGAAGTAAGGCTTTCTAGGGGAAGCTTCCTCAGAGCCAAGACTTAAAGGAAAAGCAGGAGTTCATTAAGGGCAAAGGAGTGAAAAGAATATTCCAGGTGGTGAGTCCAACATAGGTGAGATGAATATGAAATTCTGAGAAACTGAAAAAAAAATCCATGGTCCAAATAATTATATTCCATGGACATGTTTAATAAATATTTTATTATAATTGCAGAACTGTGAGAATGCAGAGGGAGAAATGATCACCTTTGGCCGGAGATGGAAGGCTTCACTAAGACTGTATTAATATTACATAGCTATGCCTGGAATGATGAGTAGAAGTTAAGTAGGGGCAATAGTAGACAGGAGGCAGTGTCTGCAGTAATGAGGCTGGGGGCGTAGGAGAAGAGCTGGTGTCACAGCAGCAATACATCTTTTGTGGTTCTTTGGTTGAAGTGAGGGGTGGCTAGCTGGGTCCTGGATTTCTGATTCTAGATCTTGGACTCAGCCATGTGGAAGATGGAGTGTTCATGAAGGTTGGAATGGGAGAAGAAGACTCAGAGTTAGGAAGCTGTTTCAGTGACTTGGAATGAGTTATGAAAAGTCCTGAATCATGAATGGTACCAATGGCGATGAGAAGGGATGAATGGTTCAGAACCCGGGCCTTGGAGAAAGGTTCAAAAGTCAGCTCTGCCACCTACTGGCATTGTACCTTGGGCACCTTACTCAGTTTCTCTGAGCCTCTCTTCTCATGTATATATTGTGATGACAATAGTACCTGCCTTGTAGGGTTGTTGTCATACAACAATTAGTGTTGTTAAAGCATTAGTTATTCAACATCATTATTATTATTATTTTGAAGTTTTAAGAGTTGGAATTATTAATTGGGGTTTACTCCATGTACTACCACTTACTGAGTTTTTAATTATAATTGGTTTTAAATGATATTGAACTGTATTTCATTATAATTGGATTCATTTCTGATCATTTGTATTTTAAATTTTAACTTACACATTTAAAACATTCTGGGAAAGGGTTCATGGTGCAGTCATGGATAAGACTTTTTTTAATTTAGAAGTTTTTATTATATTTTGGAAAGAGTATATAAATCATTTTGTCTACCTTTAAAATTAAGAATAAGAAACACAACTCTTTAATAAGTATATCAATAAGTACAATACAAATGTATTACAGCTTTTTGTTACAGAAGAGTTAAGGGAAAGATCTAGAGATATAAAATAAAAAGAATAGTGGGGGAAGAAAGAAATATGGAGACCAAGGAAGAGTGGGGGGCAAAGTGAAATAGAAAATACATATAACTTAAAATCTTAAAATGAGAATACCTTTTTTTTTTTTTAGTTTTATTTTTAAATTTAAGGTTTTAGGATGTGATTTCTGAAAACAGGGAACGTTTTTCTGCCTGAAAGAGATTGTAATTATTTTTAACAAGAGAAAGGTTTATTTTAAAGTCATCTTAAAATAGCTATAGAAAGTTGGATTTATAGTAGATTTATACAGTTAATACTTTATTATCTTACATTTATTACATAAACCTTTAGTTCTAAGTAAATAGCTACATAAGGAATACTCTGACCTTTAATACATTTAGGCCAGAAAGAGGGTGGGAGAAGGAATCGAAAGAAATATGGCAAGGAAGTACAAAGGTGGCTTTTCAGTGATTGGGTAATGTATTGAAATTTGCACAATTCTTTTACGTCTAAGAATTCAGTGGACAAAAGCACTGGCTTAGAGATTCAAGATCTGAATTCTAGTTTCTGTTATTGCAATTTTTTTAGCAAAGCAACCTTGGGCAAGTACTTTATTCAAAGCTTCATTCTCTAAAAGTAAAGTTGTAATTATATCAACTTTACAGGATTGAAAGAAGATCATAAGAGACTATAGGAATGAAAATGCTGTGTAAGCTATAAAGCAGTATGCTCACTTACGGTATAAATGGCAATAAGAAATATTTGCCTTTCTTAACATCTTCAGTGTTGTTTTGTCACTAGGAAAGTCAAGAAGAGTTTCTGTTTTCTTTAAAAACCAGGAGAAAGAAAACAAGTGTGCTTTATGGTATACTTAAGAAATAGCTTGTTTCTTATGAGAACTGAAATTATATGAGAATAAATAAATAGCCCCAACTGCTATTAATGATTGGTTTCATTTTTTTTTTTCTCAAAAACTCTAGTCTGCCACTTGTTATACCAACTGATTATGCTTGTTTTGTGCATCCTAACTTGGATCTGTTTTTTTTTTTTCTGCCATCATTAAACAACTATCACATAAGCCAGAATGAGACCAACATGCTTTCTCAAGGAGAGTAGAGTTGAGAGGAAATGTCAGGAAATTAACTCTTTTCTGAACCAAACTAAATATTTTATTGGTAAACTATAGATGCTCCTTGACTTACAATGGGTCTACGTTCCAATAAACTCATATTGAAAATATCATAAGTTGAAAATGCATTTAATACATCTAACTTACTGAACATTATAGCTTAGCCTAGCCTGTTTGAAAGCCCTCAGGACACTTACATTAGCTTATAATTGGGCAAAATCATCTAATACAAAGACTGATAGTAAACTATTGACTATTTCATGTAACTTATTGAATACTGTACTGAAAGCGAAGAACAATGATTGTATGAATACTTGAAGTGCAATTTCTACTGAACGCGTATTGCTTTTGCACCACTGTAAAGTTGAAAAATCATAAGATGAACTACTGTAAGTCAGGGACCATCTGTATATAGTATATCAATTAGTCTCCATAACTGGTGGAAGATAGGAAGAATTGGGGCCAAATTATACAATGTACTAATTTATAATTTTTCTCCCTGAATTTATTTTCCGATACAATAATGGGAGAACTTTCTAAGTAATTTGTTTAAAATCAAACCCATTTTCTCAGAAGAAGTATTTTGTTCTGGTTTTATAGTCTCTAGGCATAGCTGACATAGAAGCTCTATCAAGTATCAGTCTTACTATTCTCTCTTACCTCGTTTTCCTTCTGGTCTGGAGAGAATATATCTTGGACATTTAACCCTTTTGGACATTTAATTCTTTTAAATTGAATTGCACGTTTTCAGCTGGGCAGTGGGACTGGTAAACTTCCTTTGTCTTGGTTTTTCAATCAAAATGTCATTGCAAACTCAGCTGCTAAGTGGAGCCAGTCACGTAACGCATGGTGTGCAGCAGGCCTGATAGGAATGGGGATGGGGTAGACAGGAAGCTGCATGACTGACTATTGGGCAGATGCTATTCACATCCATGTTGCCATGGGAAAATTTGTCCCAGCATTGCTGGATCTTTGGAATTCTCAAGAGAAGTTGAAAATTAGAATGTTAAGTGAAGCCTCCTTGTTTTCTAATTAAAGTTCCAGGATAACACAGTAAGAATGATTTAAATGTGTGCTCCTTGACTGGGTTTTTCTGTAGTCCTCCAGTTTTCATTGGTTCAAATGAAACGGTGTCAGAAACTCAGGGTCTAGCTCCCTCTTTGTCCATGCTTGCTTCTTGTTCAATCTGGGGGATTAATAGTTAATAGAGGCTGTCTACACCCTCAGAGGATTTAATTCGTGCCTGTTCTTGAGAGAATATTATATTATTTATTTATTTATTTTTATCTGCTAGCAAATGCAGAAGTGCTTCCGGTGCTCAACCACAAGTAATACATTCAGCTCGGGGATTTGTTAACATCCATTTCTCTGTAAGTTTTCTTTTTATTTATTTTTTCCTTGAGTTTTTTTTTTTTTAATTTTGACATGTTTTATTTTTCACTTTTGTTAAATTGCCTCATTTATTTTGGAAGTATTGTGGGTATATCAGTTTAAAATATCTGTGTCATTCTGCTGTGTCATTTCTGTAACAGGGTGGGGGTCACTGAGTCACTTTATTTTCTTTTGAAACTGCAGGGGCATATATGTCACCATCTGAACAGCTACTGTTTTTTCCCTTTGTGTCTGAGTAAGCAGTCGTTTTGTGTGCTGCACGACCTTTTCCAGAACATGTGTCTGTGTGCTCCCTGCTTCCTGGGAACTGGCCATGTGATTCTGCCCTCTCACCCTGAGATATTGGGTTGGGATGGATTCCTGATGAAAGGAGAGCGAAAATACAGTCTGAGACTGAGCCTGCAAGATGTCTCTCATAGAATAGAGGTGTGTGTGTGGGGTGTGCTAGAAAGCTTTCTGTTTCTTTCGAGTTTGGGCAGTTAACTTTTTCTTTTTTTGAGTTGGGGGGTCTTACTCTGGCACCCAGGTTGGAGTGCAGTGGCATGATCAAGGCTCACCGCAGTCTCGACCTCCTGGGCTCAGGTGATCCTTCGGCCTCTGCTTCCCAAGTAGCTGGTACTATAGGTACATACCATCATGCCTTGCTAATTTTTTGATTTTTTTTTTTTTTAATAGAGATGAAGTCTCACTATATTGCCCAGGCTGGTCTCAAACTTCTGGGCTCAAGCAGTCTTCCTACCTTGGCCTCCCAAAGTACTGGGACTACAGGTGTAAGCCACTATGTCCAGCCAACTTTTAGAAGCTCAGTTTCTTGCCTGTAACCTGGGTTATAGCAGTGTTTACTCTGTAGGGCTATTGGAGTTAAATTAGCTAATATGTGTAAAGTTCTTAGAACAGGGCCTGGCACAGAATAAGGGCTGTTTAAGTGTTACTCATTAATATTATTGCCTATTTTGGCTTCTACCATAATAACCACCATTACCATTGCCACCATTATTATTATATTCTTTTAATTTTTGTTTCTTCTTTCACTTAAGCTAGCTCATTTTTTGGGGGGGGGGTGCTCAGCTTTAATTACGACAATAAGTGCTGCATTCTTACCAGCTCATTTTGTGTTTTCTCCCCCTCCTGTTCCTCCTCCCCCCTCCTCCTCCCCCTCCCTCCTTCCTCTGCTTCCTCCCCTTCCTCCTCCTTTATCTTACTATGTTGCCAGGCTGGTCTTGAACCATTTTACTTTCAGAGAAGAGCACCTTTACTTACTGTTACACAATTTTGTTTTGTTTGTTTGGTTTTTGTCTTCTCTTGACTGAAATTTACATGTAACAGTGCATTGATTAAAAGGTTGTGCTTTGGAGATAGACTCCTTGCCTGGATTTGAATACTCATTCTACTACTTACTCAGTTACTTTACTTCCCTAAGCCTTAGTTTTCTTTTCTATAAAGTGGGGATGATAATAATAATAATGCTATGAGGATTAACATTATAGGCAGTACACATAAAGCACTTAGTACAGAGATTAGTCCATAGAAAACTGCAAACCAGCGGCAATGATTGTTTCAATAAAGTTGAGCATTATTGTGCATTTGCATACATGTAAGCAAGTAATATCATACTATTTATATTCTCATTATTTTACAAAAAAATCAAATTAAGATAAAATTTTTTCTTTTTTGGCCTGATTTATGTGTTGTACATTTCTAGTTGTGAGGTCTGCTGTTTATTTAGAAGGTTGCTTTAAGAGTGTGGTTTAAATCTAGACTTTTTTAAACTGCTTAACTATTGGGATCCTCAGTTTCTTTGAATGCAAAAAGGGAAATACTTTATTCATTTAAGAAATAAATATTGAATGTGTTCCAGACACTGGTCTGGGGCTGGGAATAGACAGGTGAACAAGCTCTAGTCTCTGCCCTCAGGGAGTTAGGAAATCCTGCCTTCTGCCTCTGGCCTGAGGTTAAACCAACTTTTACTGAGATATTTTGTTGTAAGCAGAGTACTTGTCACACCTGGGTGCTCACTGTC
This sequence comes from Tarsius wallacei, assembly GCA_963574415.1. Lineage (NCBI taxonomy): Eukaryota > Metazoa > Chordata > Mammalia > Primates > Tarsiidae > Tarsius > Tarsius wallacei. The sequence continues at coordinate 2,463 of CAUYQG010234801.1, read as the reverse complement.
AATGTTTTTAAATGTGCTTCACTATCAATGTTTTTAAAAATCTTTCTTGACTGGGCATGGTGTCTCATGCCTGTAATCCCAGCACCTTGGAAAGCCGAGGCAGGAGGATCACTTGAGCCCAGAGTTCAAGACCAGCCTGGGCAACATAGCGAGGCCTTGTCTCTGAAAACAAGACAAAACAAAACAAAACCTTTCTTATTGCCCCTTAATTTTTTTTTTTTTTTGAGTTGAAGTCTCACTCTGTTGCCCAGGCTGGAGTACAGTGGCACTGCGCACTCATGGCCACCGCAGCCTCGACCTGCTGGGCTTGGGCGATCCTTCCGCCTCAGCCTTCTAAGTAAGTGGACCTACAGATGCATGCCACCAAGCCTGGCTAGTTTTTTCTTTCTTTTTTTTTTTGATTTATTGTAGAGATGAGGTCTCACCAAGTTGCCCAGGCTGGTTGTAAACCCCTGGGCTCAGGCAGTCCTCTTGCCTTGGCCTCCCAAAGTGCTGGGATTACAGGCTAAGCCACCGTGCCTGGCCTGCCCCTTAATTTCAGAGGGTTATCTTTGGTTTCTTAGGGAAGAATAATATCAGCATCTTCTGCCTGACTCATGAAATTGGCTATTCCATAGTTTGCTGGATCATCTGGTGCTGCAAAGTAATTCTAAAATGAAGGCCATTATTTGTGTAACTTATTAAGACAGGAGGCTTAAATGCTGGGAACTAACTCCAGAGAGTGGGGGAGTATATCATAGTGTTTGCCAGAAAGAAGTGCAGTGAGTCCCCAGCTGATGTCACACAGGACTCTAGACACTAAGCAGCTGGCTTGCATGTATCCTGGTAGCTGATAGTTCTTGTCTGGAGTCTGCCATCTTGTTTCTTATATCTTGGACCTGCCTGGCATCAGAATCCCAAATGTTTTGTAATCTGAAGCCTATATCCCATGAGTAAACATTCCTTTTTAGCTACTATTCCATCTCTTTATTCCTTCACTTATCCAGTTTTCCTCAAAGAGTGTTTTATATGTAGTGCCTTGGCTTTTTTTTTTTAACCACCCATTTACTCCACAACTTGACATCTTCCTTACCCACACAGTTTTACTGAGACTGCTTTTGATATGTTCAGTAGCAATTCCAAAGGATGCTGTCTATTGACATATCTGTTTCATTTGTCTGTCAGAGTCCAGAGTTTCCCTCAACACAGGGGAGACAGACACCCCAGAGTCATTTGAACAGGAGAAGTTTGACATACAGCCAGCGTTGGCAAGCTATGTCCCATGGGCCCAATCCAGCCCACAACAGGGCAAATCAAGCTACACCACTCATGATATCTTGTCGGTGCTCTTGTGCTGTAGTAGCTGGTCCACAGTTGCTGGGCAAGTGGGGAGCACTGTTCCTAGGTGAAGGTAGACTGAGGCTAGAGGACAGGGTACCACAACCAGTACGGATGGGCAGGAAACCCCTCTCCGGCTGGTAGGCTGAAGCTGGGGCATTGACTGTGAGGGCGTCTGTGAGAATCACCGAGAATCTGACTAGGGGGCGGCACTGCTGGAACTGGAGGGAAAGCTGTCCATTGAGGGTGCTGCTGAAGATTGATGAGAATGAGTACCACGTTCCATCTCTCACACTGGTTGCCAAAATGAAAATGCAACAAATGGAAAACACTGAAACTGGGATGAGAAACCCCTTCCTCCTGTTTGTCCTTTCTGCGCTTTCTATGACAAAACTTAGCGGTGTGCTAGGTACAAAGGAGAAATGTTAAAAGGACTCAGCTCTATTTTTCAAAAGCAGTCAAGGAAGGATGGATTTGGAGCTCAGAGGCAGTGAACTGGTAACTGGCAACCTTGTAATAGTTTCTTTTCTCGGTTTCTTGAAACCCTTCTTTTCGTAACTTCTGTTATACCATTTACCTTAGTTTTCCACCTACTTCTCCTATTTCTTCTCAGTTTCATTTGCCAGCTCCTCTGTCTACCTTTGTATGTTGGAGTTTCTCAGGGGTTTTCTCTTGTTCTACTTCTTTTCTCGCGGCATTTTTCTTGGTGGTCTCATGCACCCTTATATTGACAACTCGCAACGATTTCCTTAGACACACTTATCTACTAGACATCTTTAATTTGATACTTCCTCCTGTTGTACACAAATTGACCCTTCCTAATTGAAGCTTGAACAAGGTCAATTTAGAACTTACGTTCTAAAAGCTCTTCTTCATCATTGATTTCCTGGCTTAGTATAATAGTTCAAGATCCATCCAGCTACCAAAACCAGAAACTTGTGCCCCATCTTTTACTCTCTGTCTTGCCCTTGTATTTAATGAATCTCTGCTACCCTTCATCTCCACTGTCATTGTCTTAGGTGCTCACGTTCATTCCAGAATAGATTATAGTAGCCTCTCAGCAGATCTCCTATAGATGTGCTTATAACCATACCACTCCCCACTCAAGATTTTTTTTCCTTTAGTTATTATAGTAGTGGCTTTCAG
>CAUYQG010234797.1:0-17867 GCA_963574415.1 Tarsius wallacei | reverse complement strand
CCTATACAAAGTTGAAATTCCAGTATTTTGAGCTAAAAGCAAAAGGAAAACGAAAGCATTAGCAAAAAACAAAACAAAACAAAACAAAAAAACACAAGATTTCAAATGTGAAGTAACAGTTTTGGAGGCGAGTTTTGCCTAACAAAGCTTGGTTTCTTGGGGACCATTCCAAGGGGAAGAGATTTTCTGGCCCTGAACACTTTATTTTACATACAGATATTAAACAAGAAGAAAAGTCATTCTATAAAACCCCCACAGCATGTCAGCCTCTCGCCATAATGTTCACGTTGCAGACAGGGTCAGGGCAGGTGCAGCCAACAGATGGTCATTTTGCAAGTTTTATGGTCTTCTTTTCTGGTGAAAACTAGCAGATAATAAAAGCTTGTCACCTGCACTGAAGCATGCAGGAGTCTGTATCAGCAGCTTAGCTTTTAGCTGGAGAATGACAGGAATGAAATTTCTAATTTGAGCTCACAGAAGTGCTTGATCATCTTTCAGGTGGTTCATTTCTCAAAGGCCCAGAGGACAGGCGGGGAGGACCACGTGAGTTTCCCTGGTGCATCTGGAAGGCTGTGGCTTTGGAACCCTGCTAGATGCAGAGGTAGGAGTCCCCACTTTGTCTTTTGACCCACCTGTGGTCTAGTTCAAGGGCAGGAAGGTCTCTTCCAGTTACTTAATGCTTCCAAATTGGCCCACTTCCCTGCCGGAAACCCTTGAGACTCATGCTACCAGCCCAGAGGAAGGGCACAGGGTACCATTCCCCTCATGACTGCTGAAAGGTCATGGCTCAAGAAAGCTTTGACAATGCTACCATATGATCCCACAATCCCCCTGCTGGGTATATATTCTAAAATTCTTTTTTAATTTTCTTTTGAGTCGGAGTCTCACTCCATCGCCCAAGCTGGAGTGCAGTGGCACACTCACGGCCACCCCAGCGTTGGCCTCAGCTTTCCAAGTAGCCAGAACTATAGGTGCACGCTACCATGCCCAGCTAATTTTTAAAATTTTTATTGTAGAGATGAGGTCTCGCCAAGGTGCTCAGGCTAGTCTCGAATCCACAGGCTCAGGCAATCCCTTCACCTTGGCCTCCCGAATGCTGGGATTACAGGCTTGAGCCACCACGTCCGGCCTATTCTAAAGTTCTAAAGAAAGGAAATCAGCATATGGAAGCGATGGCTACACTTCCATGTTTATTGCAGCATTATTCACGATAGCCAAGATTTAGAATGAACCCAAGTGTCCAGATGGATGAAGAAAATATGATATATATTGTACTCACAATGGAATAAATACTATATGGCTATAAAATGAATGAAATCATGTCATTTGCAGCAACATGGATGGAACTAGGGGCTGTTATGTTATGTGAAATAAGCTAGGCACAGGAAGACAAATACTGCATGTTCTCATCATATGGGGCAGCTAAAAAAATTGATCTCAGATGGAGATAGAGAATAGAATGACGGTTCCCAGAGGCTGGGGAGGGTAATGGGAAGAGAAGGGAAGACAGAAGGAATGGTTAACATGTTCAAAAATACAGTTCAATAGAAGAAAAAAAATCTAGTCTTTGGTAGCACCACAGAGCAACTCTAGTTAACAATAATTTATTGTGTATTGTAAAAAACGAATCAACAAGGAGATCCGGAACCTCAGTGTAACACTTGACCAAATGGATTTAATTGATACCTACAGAACACTCCACCCAGCAATCACAGAATATACATTCTACTCATCACGAAAAAAACTAAAAGAGCAGAATTGAAATGCTCCCAACATAATGAAATAATAAATGTTTAAGGTGATGGATGCCTCAATTACCCTGATCATTGCACATTGTATGCTTATATCAAAATATCATATAAGACTCATAAATATGCACAACTACTAGGTATCCATAAAGATTTTTTAAAAAGAAAACTGTGGAAAATACTGCTTGTCTAGTTTCAATGGGTTATAAACTCTCCAGGACTAAGAAGGGCTTATCCTTTGCTTCTAGTATCCGAGGAACAATGAAATAGGCTCACATTCCACCTACTTTCTCACAGAGTAGATGACAGATGAGACCACTGTAGACACAAGGTCAGTATAGCCTACCAAGGTCTAAGTTCACTCGACCCATGATTTTCATCTAAAAGCACAAGACAGCTGCACAGTAATACTCCTCTTGGAAAATTCTGCCTAGAAAGTGAGGGCTGAGGGTCCATTTTCCATTTTAAAGATCCCTCTGCTACCCACTCTGGTTAAATGCACATCACTCTTGTCTCCGTATTATTATACAAACCCACTAACTCTCCAACTATGGCCCAACTTCCTCTCTGCCCAGCCCGGCTCTTCTGTCCATCCTGTTCCCAACAGCTAGAAAGATCATTTTGTTACACAAATTGGATTCCGTTTCTTCCTGGGATTATAATCCTCCAATGCCCTTCACACGAAGATTGCTCTATATTTCAGCCGTGAGGCCCTGTGTGCTTGGTTCCTGCCTAGCTTCCCACAGCTCTTCTCACTGCTCTTGTTCAGGGAGCCCTAGCAACGCCGAACCCCTTTCCTCAGAGCGTGTCAAGCTTGTTTAGCTTCAGGAAGATTGCACTTGTGGATGTTTCTCCCTGGCACTCGCTTCCTCTTGCTCTGGTCACCTCCTTGACAGTGTTTGGGTTTCAGCTCAAGGGTCTCCTCCCACATCGGTTGAAGTAGCCCTGCCCACCCTCTATCACATGACCCCATTTAGTTTCTTCCTACTCAATGCTATGCTGCATTATCTTGTTGGTGAACGTGTTTTATTGTTTACCTTGGGTGTGAACGTGTTTTACTGTTTACCTTGAGTGTTCCCTGCCTTCCCCTACTAGGTCAAAAGAGCCCCATGAGACAGAGACAGTCTGTCCTGTCACCTCTATATATATATATCCCCAGAGCCTGGGATGGTGCCTGGCCTATGAATGAATGAATGAATGAGTAAACTTTAGATAGGTCTGTTGTCAGAGCTATAACTTGCTGATGTAAAATGTCAAGAATAAGGTAAAAGGGAACGCTTCTTTGGTGGGGAATGATAAGATGCTCCTTGATGTCTCAGAAACAAGGTTGATGGCAGGTTTTCAGATATCTTTCAATGCACTGATTTTAAATATTCCCTAGATTTCTTATTTTTCATTTCATTTCTCTTTTTTTTGAGACAGGGTCTCACTCTCTTGTCCAAGCTGGAGTGCAGTATCATGATCCTGACCCTCTGCAGCCTTGACCTCCTGGGCTCAGGTGATCCTTCTGCCTCAGCCTCCCGAGTGGCTAAGACTATGTGTGTGCGCCACCATGCCTGGCTAATTTTTTAAATTTTTTTGAGGAGATGAGGTCTCACTATGTTGCCCAGCCTGGTCTCAAACTCCTGAGTTCAAGCCTCGGCCTCCCAAAGTGCTGGGATTACAGGTGTGAGTCACTGTGCCTGGCGTGGATTTATTCTTGAGTGAGGAAAAAATATAGATTTTGATGTAGAGGCCACAGGAAATCTGATTTTGTAAGTAAATCCTGGAATGATGGGCATTTGTTCACGAGCTACAGAGTAGGGGATGGCAACTCAACCTTTTCATTTCAAGATCCCTGCCACTTTTCTGCTGAGTGTCTCTACTCCAGGGACTCAGTATTTAGACTCGTACCTATCTTTGTGTGTGCTCATCTGTGACCAGGGCAACACTGATGGGGAGAAAAACAGTGAATGGCAACAATGAACTGTGGCCCATGATGGGAGGTCAGTTCTCCCACTTGGGAGACATTTCGGGAGCAAGGGTGGGCTTTTTAGGAAAGATGGGCTTCCACCCGGCTTGCCTGGGGACAAGTTTGTGCCATTACTGAAAGTGGCAAACACCATCACTGTCCCCACTGTCACAACCCCTCCCACACCACCCTCACCCTCACACCACCACCCACACCATCACCTCCACCACCACCACCACCTTGGTCATGATCATAACGGCCAACCTTTACACAGCACACTTTGCTTTAGAGGAACTTTCCTATATAAACATATCATTCAGTAAAGATCTCAGTGTCCTCTGGTCTTGCTCATGATTGATGTTGTAGTTTTAAACTGCGTTTTTAAATAAGTTAGAGCAAAACTGTTTAAGCCCCTAAAAAGGCTGGAAGTATTACATAGATCTCAGTACTGGAGTTGTCAAGATCCCTGCCACTTTCTAAGAAGATTAAATATCAGAAACACATTGGATCTTATTTTTCAGTTTATTACATGTACGGGGCACACTCATGTATCATTGGAACTATTTCAACATAAACACTCTCCCAACACACACAGACACACACACACACACACACTCTTAAGGTCTTTGAATGATTGTACTGGGCAAGAGCGTTAAGAAGAAACGCCAAACTTAGGTGACCATGATGTAGTCCATCTCACAGTTATTCTTGTAACTATAATCCCAATCTATCATCCCAGACTGCTGGTGCTGCGGCCACCTAGGGCAGTCACAACTACAGACTAAATAACTAGGTCAGTAGGACTTGGTGTCATCACTACGTCAGCACCATTGGTACAAATTAGATTCTCTACTGAGTGTCTTGACTCCAGGGACTCGGTATTCAGATTCATACCTTTCTTTGTGTGTGCTCATCTGTGACTGGGGCAACATTGATGGGGAGAAAAACAGTGAATGACAATAATGAACTCACTCGGGAGACATTTTGGGAGCAAGGGTGGGACATTCCTTTGTGGGGTCTGTACGTGGAGGCAGAATGCGGTCTTGGGGGTGGGGATCAAAGTCATCTGTGTATTGTGCTTTTCTTTATGCAGTTGAGCTGCATGGACGTGGAAAACACTGCCGGCGTAAATACATGTGCTATTGGAAAGATTCATCTTAACTGTCCTGGGTTTGGAAGGCATTTGAATAAATCATCCAATTTGTTCTGCTTTGCTGCAGGTCTGTATCTAAATATTCTTGGAAACTCTGTCTCAAGCTTTTAAGGTTCCTCTGATTAGAGAGTCTCAGGGTCTGTGTGAACGAGCCCTCTGCATCCAGTTCTATGAATGGTCGAATCTGACCTTGATCTAGTAAAGGCCTATTCCTTATGGCTCCTATCCAGAGGACCCGTGTCCAAGTCCATGTGGTGAAGAAGGCTGTCAGGTTCCCCAGCAGAGGTCCCCATGGGTCTGGAAGCTCTGTGTTTACAGTATAAGCCCCTTGCCATCAATATCCCCAATGTTTGCTTCTGGAAGGAGGGGCAGTACAGGGAGGTGGTGAGGTGTATGAAGAGCCCAGAGGGGGTGTGGATGCCCCAGGGGAAATGCAAAGAGTACCTCACTCGGGCCTGGTTATCAGACTGGCTGCTACATCCACTGTACCCCTCCAGAGAGTCTCAGCTTGTGAGGAAGGAAAGAATGGGGTATGAATGAGATAGTGAGGGGTAAAGGGCATAAAAAATGCTGGCTGCCCTTGGAGATGTGCGGCTGTCAACTCTAATGACGCTTCTTGGGAGTTTGTCACAGTAAGAGGTTGGTGTCTCACAGCAAGAGGAAAAAACATCTCGACAGGATTTATGGGGGTTCCTTAAATCTCACCCTTTCTGTCCACTCTCCTCTCCTCCTGTCCTCTCTCCTCTCCTTCCCTCCTCTGCTTTCCCCTCCCCTTCCCTCTCTTCCCTCCCCTCCTCTCCCCTTCTGTCCTCTCTCTTCTCCTGTCCTTTCCCCTCTCCTTCCCTTCCCTCCCCTTCCTTCTCTTTCCTCTCCTCCTTTTCCCTCCCCTCACCTCTCTTTCCACCCTCTCCCCTTCCTTCCCATTCCTTCCCCTCCCCTTCTCTCCCGCTCCTTCCCTTCCCTGTTCTTCCTTTCCCTCCCCTCCCCTTCCTTCTCTTTCCTTCCTTCCCTCTCTCTTCTCTTCCTTTCCGTCCCCTCCCCTTCCCTCCTCACCCTCTTCCATTCCCTCGATTCCCACTGAGCAAGGCCTGGCCACTCTGCCTCCGCCATCTTAGAATCCCTTCTACCGTGGGTTATGCCAATGAAGAAGAACTCTATGGCGATGCCTCCCTCTAATTTGAGGAACTACTATGAGCTGAGCAAAGAAGGGGGGACTGTGTGTGAAGTGGGTGTAGAAAGCATCTTCTCTCTGCTCTTTGCAGAAAGTAAGAGGCTCAGCGTTCCCACCACTAGTTGAATCTTAGTCCCAATTTTTGGGTGGCATCCCCCTCAAACTCTCAAGCGACCCGACAACCACTGAGTCCTGCTGAGCCCGACTCCCCATCCCTCTGCCCCCTCCCAGGTCGAGCCACGGCCCCCAGGAGGAGGCTCGCCGGCCGCGCCTACCTGTCATGGTGTCTTTCCTGGAAGTGTGTTCGCCTTTAGTTCCGTGGTAGGTGGCATTGCTGCCGGTGGACTCATAGTCTGTTTTCCTTTCTTTGAGGCTGATCATTTCCCGAGGTGAAGCTGGGGCACTTGCTACAGAAAAAATCAAATGGGTGATTTGCCATGTCCCTGGTGTGTGTACCTTTCCACACAATTGGTGACAGTCATCAACACACAGCTCAGCATCCCTCGATATTCATGTGTGAACCTGCTTTTTTTTGTAGTTTTGTCGCTCGTCCTTATTCCCTTTCCTCACCCAGTGACAACTGATGCTTTATAGTGAAGGGGACACAGACTTGGAGGCAGGCAATTAGGGACATCATCCTGGGGTTCTCTTCCTCAGAGCAATGTCCTGGCAGGGACGTGACTTGTCCAGGGGGTATACAGCAGTTTTGAAAATGAGACCGAGCCAGGTCCTGATTTCCTCCTTTCTCTTCTCTTTCCTTCCCTTAATTAGAAGTGTTTCAGAGGATCGATTACTGATATTGAAGAGTTACTGATTAAAATAAATTCAGGTTTACTCAAACACTGAGAAACAGGGCTGGGTACGGTGGCTCATGCCTGAAATCCCAGCACCTTGGGAAGCTGAGGTGGGAGAATTGCCTGAGCCTAGGAGTTTGAGATGAAGTTGGGCAACATAGCAAAACCTCGTCTCTACAAAAAAATCACAAAAAGCTGCCGAGCATGGTGACATGCACCTGTAGTCCCACCAAATTGGCAGGCTGAGGTGGAAGAATCACCTGAGCCCAGGAGGCCAAGGCTGCTGTGAGCTGTGATCATTGTGATCATGTCCCATGCCACTGCACTCCAGCCCTGGCCATCAGATTGAAACCCCGACTCAGAAAAAAAGCTGAGACACTGCCCTAAAGAAAGGCAGAAGAAGCAGCTCTTCACACAGAATGATTTGGGGCTGAAATAACCAAACCTGAGAAGACTTTCTCTGATGGCAGCTGAGGGCAAAGCATGGAGAGAGCTCCCTGCTGGCACCCTTGATCCAGCTCTTTGATTGAATGCCCCAACAACTTCTCACACCCACCTTACACTTGGCCCTCGCTGGCTGTCAGACCTGGAGGATAAGCCTGGCCACCTGTCTGTGTGCCTACTTCTAGTCTTTTTTTTTTTTTTTTAAAGAAACAGGGTTCCACTCCTTCACCCAGGCTGGAGTGCAATGGTGCGATCATAGTTCACTGCAGCCTCAATCTCCTGGGCTTAAGTGATCCTCTCGCCTCAACCTTCAGAGTAGCTAGGACTATAAGGTGTGAGCCACCATGCCCAACCATTTTTTTTAAGAGATGGGGTCTGGCTCTGTTGTCCGGGCTGATCTTGAACTCCTGGCCTCAAGCAATCATCCAGCCAAGGTCTCCCAAAGTGCTGAGATTACAGGCATGAGTCATCACGCCTGGTACTGTGTGCCCATTTCTAAAGTGATGGGCTACCATCATTGGGGGATCCCCCTGGAAAATTCCAGGAGTCTTTAACAAGCTAGTGCCAGCATGCAGGAAAAGATGAACTTGGAGGCAAAGAAGTGAACAGAAAGAGGTTTTCCTGAGTGATCAAATGGATTGACAACAACTCAACTGCCTTGCTGGTGCAGATGCAGGCGGGGAGAAGTGGGCAGGACCAGGGTGGTTGAATGATGGGCAGCTGGTCTATGCCCTCACCCCTTGAGGGCATCCTCAGCTGCATCCAACTGAGTCTGAGCTCAGGCACAGCGCTCTTCCCAAGGGCAGTGCTTCAGTCTTGCTTAACCTTAAGACTCACCTGAGAACTTCCGGATTCCAGGTCTCAATCCTGGACTTTTTGCATCTGATGTTTTAATACCAGGGGCTCCAAACCACATTTAGCAAGCATACTTGGTGATGATTGAGGCCAGAAATCCCTAGTGAATGCTCTCTTTGAGAGCATTCAAGCCTCTCCTGGCCAAGCCTCAGTTTATCTTTCAGCTTATCTTCACACCCTCTGTAGGGTCCCTGAGCTCCAATCCATGGGGGCTGTTGTTCCCTTAATGAACCTCTCCTCTCACTGTGCTACACGATTTGGTTTGTCAAATTTAGTATCTTCTGTGTGCAAATCCCTATGCTAGCCACGGTGGGGGAAAGAAACGTGAGTCACATGGCTCTTCCTGAATGTGAGGAACTCTAAGTCAAGGGAGGAAATAGCCATGCAAAGAAACTAGAAAAGAGAAGAAGTCACAGCCAAAGACTGGGAAGGTAAACTGAGGAATCTTTGCCAGTCCTTCCCTGATCTCTGGGCATGCCTACACATTGGAATGAATTCCCTGGAATCATTGAGTAGCGGTCTCACTCTGTTGTCCAAGTTGGAGTGCAGTGGCACTCTGCTACCACAGCACTCTGCAGTGGCACACTGCTACCGCAGCCTCAACCTGCTGGGCTCCGGCAATCCTTCTGCTTCAGCCTTCCAAGTAGCTGGAACTGCAGGCATATACCACCACGCCCGGCTTATTTTTCTGATTTGTTGTAGAGACGAGGTCTCACCAAGTTGCCCAGGCTGGTCTCGAACACCTGAGCTCAGGCAATCCTCTCACCTCAGCCTCCCAAAGTACTGGGATTACTGGCTTGAGCCACTGCACCCGGCCTGGAATCATTTTTTAAAACACTGATGTTTCAGCACCAGCTGACCAGAAGCTCTGGGTGCATGTCCAGTGGCCAGACAAGGAACTCCTCCCCCCCAGTCTGACAGCCTGCAGCACCCTTGTCACTCTCAGGACAGCTCTGAAGTCACAATGACTTGAGCCAGGTCTGTGTCTCCCCACTCCATCGTGAGCCAGTGTGGATGGAGCAGAGAAGCAGAGAACACCCAGGTGATGAGGAGGGAAGGCTGGCTGAAGTAGCTGGGGAGAGGACAGAAAAGACCCGGAACACGGTCCATCTCTGTTCCAGATGAGGGATTGGGGGGTGAGGGGTGATGGGTGGCTTGCATCTTATGATGATTGGGGTTCTGGTGCTTATAGGGGGAGCCATTGCAAGAACAACTGCGTCCCTAACAAACTCCCTAACAGGGCACTGTGTCCAGGTCCCTCCTGCTCTCTACTGTCTTGCTCACCTCCTCCACCCACTGCCCCCTCCTCTCTTCTACTCACCCTCTTTCTCTTCCAGGAAAGTCCCCTTTCCTGTCCCGTGCTCCTTTGCTTCTGGGTCTTCCTGCATAAAAGCTGGCCTTTTATGAGTCACTGTGACATAGTGATAAAGGGACAATATTTTGGAGCTTCTTGACCAAAGCTTTCATTTTATTGTTTTTTTTAACTTTTTGGGGGGCAGGGGTGGGTCTTACTCTGTCACCAGGCTGGAGTGCAGGGTGGCATGCTCATGGCCACCCAAGCCTCTACCTGCTGGGTTCAGGCAATCCTTCCCCTTCAGCCTCCCAAGTAACTGCCACCATGCTCGGCCAATTTTTTTTATTTTTTGTAGAGGCAAGGTCTTACTATGTTACCTGGGCCAGTTATTTTTCTACAGGGCGTTTAATTCTCATTTATTTTTTTGAGTTGGAGTTTCACTCTGTTACCCAGGCTGGAGTGCAGTGGCACATCCCTGGTTCACTGCAGCCTGACATCCTGGGCTCAGGCGATCCTCCTGCCTCGGTCTACCAAGTGGCTGGGACTACAGGCATGTGCCACCATGCCTGGCTAATTTTTTTGATTGTTTTTGTAAAGATGAGGTCTCACTATATTGCCCAGAGTGGTCTCAAGCTCCTGATCTCAAGCAATCCTTCTACCTCAGCCTTTCAAAGTGCTGGGATTACAGGTGAGAGCCGCCAGGCTCGGCCCAAAGCTTTTAAATTTAGAATCTAATATTACACAGATGGTGGTGTTTATTAAACTACGTCAAGTGTGTAATTATCTCCTGAGACCTCACATGCAGCGGTATTCTAAGTCTCTGGTAAATCAGGATTATGCTCTGGGAAAAATCAAATCACGTAAACAAGTGTTTATTAGGTGTCTGGATGTGTCTCGCCTAGGAAATTCTCAGGGAAGGCGCATGCTGGAGGGCTGGACATCACAGTCCTGTCTGGTCTGGAGAGAGGCTGCATCTCTGTCTCAGCACCTGCCGATCTTTCATACTATTTCATCTTCCTAACGCTGATTGGCTCACCGTAGTTCGTAATAATGAGAGCTTTTAAAAGGATGGAATTCATATGCTTCCCAGACTCAGGGCTCTTTATCTCTGCATACCTGCTGGGATTATGGAAATAAGAAGGGAAAGTGGCCACCTCCGGGTTTCTGAGATAGTTAGAAGTTTCTGCAGGTATGTGAAATTCCTGATTCTCATTTAGGCTTGGATTAATGTTCCAGTGAACAAAAACACATTAAAAATATAAGCTTTCAGAGGGCTTGGAAATAGTCCTTTATTTCACTCAAATACTCTCCATTCATTTCTGATTTTCCTCATCATTTTGACAGTAAAATCTGGTGTAAAGTTCTATGACTATTGTTCTTAGAGGCAGCAAGGTCCCTGTGTTGCGCAATGCTCTCTACCAGGTCCTCTAAGGAGCCACTTCAGAAAATATTATTTCCTCAGCGGTGGAGGGCAGAGGAGAGTAAGAAGAATGTTTTTGATCAGGTGTGGTGGTTTACGCCTGTAATTCCAGGGCTTTGGGAGGCTGAGGCAGAGGATAGCCTGAGCCCAGGAATTGGAGACCAGCCTGGGCAACCTAGCAAGAGCTTATGTCTACCAAAAAATTGGCTGGGTGTGGTGGCCTGCACCTGTTAGTCCCAGCTACTTGGGAGGCTGAGGTGGCTGGATCACTTCAGCCTAGGAATTTGAGGCTGGGATGAGCCATGATGGTGCGACTGCACTCCAGCCTGGGTGCCAGAGTGGAACCCTGTCTTTAAAAAAAAAAAAAGTTTTCATAAATAAAAGCCTGTATAGCTGTGTGCTGGGGGTTGTGCATATAATTAGTTTTCCATCCTTTATCATTTTGATAAAAATTTCTATCAAAAATTTTAAAACATAAACCTTGAGTACAATAGCAATGAAACCCATGCCATACATATTACTAAATGATGTGTTCATATATTTCAACTTTCACTTTTCTTCTAATCTTTAGAATTACTTCATGCAACTGAAAAAGAGCGTAAAACAAAGTACTTTTACAACTAATTAAAAGAAGTAAGCTCAAAATGTAAGCAACAGGGATGTGTCAAAGTTAGAAAAATGCAAAATGGAATGACTTACAAGTGATAGTTGGTTCTAATGAGAATTTATCAATGCCTTATCCGCTGGTTTATAGGTAATAATAAAAAGCAAATCGGATATGGAACAGTGATGGTCACGAAACCCTCAATGATGTATGCTACCATACTAAAGGAAGAAACAACACATACAGGCTCCTCTACTCAGATATCCCAGTTATATATTTTAAGTTGGAAAAATTGTTCCTGGAAAAGCCTGATTTGCAGACACGTGACAGTTCATGCAGGTCCATGACATGTGCTTCATGCATAGAAAACCTATGAGAGAGAGATTTGCTCTGAGTCTGTCAACACAGAACAGAGTGGCCAGCGCAGTCAAAAAGAAAACAGGTTTGCTTCCTACTTCTAGCAAAATTCGGAACTGGACGGCTCTCCTGTGTGTGGGAGTCATGGGAAAGGGAAATAAATACAGCTGGGCTGGCCTGGGCAGGCGGCCTCTTACCTGAGCGGTTGTTGGGAGACACGCGCACAGGGGAGATGGAGGGCGTGCGGGACGAGGAGTAGGGCCTTTGCCGGTCCCTCTCGATGGTCGAAGACGAGGCTACAAAGTGATATTGTGACCATCCATCCTGCAAAAGACAGCGCGCTCGTATTAGACGGGGAAGACAGAGTGATTCTTCACCTCCTGACAGTTTGAAGTTCCAAGCATTTGAATTTGCAAAACATGTCTACAGTCTGTCAAAAGAGATTAGGGAGCTCCCAGCCATCATTCAGGTTAACAGAACCGAATGTGAATTAAGACACACCTCTTCCCCATCCAGACAGCCTGGCGGGCAGGGCCTGCTTGGAGTGGTTGCCTGCCTTCGTAAATGTTGAATAAATGGTCTCTTTACTAACTTGCTTTGGCCAGGAGCTTTTATTTAAATGAAAACACGACGCTCAGAATTTTAATGACTCGGACACTGTCCATTCTCTGCCTACCTGGCTCCAGTTGTGCTGGGCCACTGCCTCGATGTTCCCTCAGAGGGTTTGCTCCCTTGTTCCCAGGACAAATCTGATAACAATCAGACTACCAGGCAGCATCCTTCCTTCCCATTTCTCTCCCTTTGACTTTTTCTAGCTGCTTCTCTGGTGTAAATGCCCACCCCCACCTGTCTCAAGGTGGGTACGTTTTCTGGTTTGCCCTGGGAATATTTTTCCATTTAGAGCATACTCAAGATGCTGCCTACCAAGCCTCCATTAGGTTTCCAATATTTAGCTGATACACAAAAAGTATATACACTACTTTTAACTACAATATATAAATACATGATGGATCATTTTGTGAATTTAGAAAACATAGAGAAGAAAATAAAAATAGCTGATTGTTCCAGCCTCTTCACCTCAGAGCTCCTGTTAACAAGTTCTGGTATTTCTTTGTGGTCTTTTTTTTCTTTTTAAATTCAATTTTATGTCTATAAAAATATGTCTGATAGTACTGACACTCTAACAAAGAAAAACAGGCCTCTGTGCTCCCCACCCCAATTCTTGCATCAGAGAGGCCACTGATTTAAACTCTTTTAGTTTTTTTCCCCCGATAATATTTAGACTTTTAAGGGACGCAAATGCTGTATAAAGAATCACTGCAAACATAAATAATGAAAGTTCGTAAAGAACAAAATTCATATTCACTTCCATATTCGTGTCTAATTCTCATTATACACGCCGAGTCTAATCTTTGTGTATCTAATTCTCATTATTCTTGGTCTACTTGACTGGTAGAATAAAGCCAGAATTAGAGGGACATTATTTTAAAAGATACTACCTGGCATTTACTGGGTACTTCTCATGTGGCAAGAATCTCTAAATCCTGAGAGCCGGATACTATTATTATACCCAGTTTACAGGAGGAACTTGAGCCTTCAAAAGCAGATAGGCCATCCAAAGTCAAACAGTATGCAAGTTTACAAAACACTAATTTGAATGTAAAGCCTACTGATAAGTCTTTGGAAGGAAAAACAAAACAGAGTTAGGGATAGGGAAATGGGGTGGGGAGGCTGTTGTGACTGTTTCATGGAGTGGGGTCAAGGAGATGCTCTAAGACTTAATATTGCAGCAGGAACTGGAAGGTGACAGAAGTCAGACACAGGGAGGTGACTGGGAGGTGACAGGAGCCAGAGGGAGGTTGGGGCTTCTGAGCAGAGGGAAGATCAGATGTGAAGGCCCTGGGGGCGGGGGGTAGGGGCCTGACTCGTGTGAGAACCGGCTCCTGGGACTGAGGAGGGGTGGGGGCCAGGAGGACAAGGCATTTTTTCAGGGAAAATGAGGATTGAGGCCATCTCCTGAGAGTGAGGAAGGACTGGTGTTTAGAGAACAGGAGAGAGGAATGGAAGAAAGGAAGAAGTATGGAAGGGTTCCTTAGACGGGTGGGGAGCAAGCTGATGATCGCTAGGGGTTGAGTGGCCAGGGTGCTGGATACTACTGGAGGTGTGTGGCAGTGAATTTTAAATGAGACGACAGGTGAGCGTAGTTGTTTGCTTTTCTCCAGCCACATTCAATCGTTTTAGGGCAGGTGTGGAGTGAGGAGAGTCGAAGTTATCAGGCAACCTGAAGGGAGACGGGGACGAGGGAATATCCTGGAAGCCCATAGACTCTGAACTCGTTAGAGAGGAGGTCCTAAGAGGGCCCCAGACTGTTGGGGAGGGGTACTTCACAGATGCCGCGGGTTTTCTTAAGGGAGGAGAGAGGAGAACCTTCTCAAAAGAACATTGAAGAGGGAGCAAGGAGAACATCTACCCCACCTCCGAGGCCAGTGACACGCGGTTTGGGGTGAACAGATGGGAAGTGGAACAGTCACTACGTGAGAGGGCTGAGGTGGTGACAGCAGTGTCCTCAGGGTCACTGAGTGCCAGAGAGGGCAAGAAGATTACAGAAAGGGAGGCAAGTAATGGTTACAGGGGATTTTGCTGACAGCAGACCATGGGAAGGGAAAAGAAATGGGAGGTGGGAAGCAGAAAGGTGGGATATTGGGGAAACTATTGGCTGTTCAGGGCCTTTGATAGAGAAGAGTCCATCTGACCCAGGAGGCTGCAGTGATGGCAAGAACTGAGGTGATGAGGGGTGAAGGGCATAAGGCATAAATGTCTCCTTAGTGAAAGGTGGGTGTGCGTCATGGTGCAGGGTAGGCATCCCATCTCCACTGGAGTCCTGTGGGTTTCTCTTAAATTCTCTGGAGGGTAGTGGCAAGGAGCAGTCTAACCCAAAACACAGGCAGCACAGAAAATGTTTCAAAAGTGTATGTACCCATTACTCATATAGGAGAGTAATTTAAAAAATTGTTTTAGAAAGACATTCCTTCCTGTTGAAGGAAATGCTTGGTTGACAGCAAAAATCCTAGATCTAACCAAGCGAGAGCAAATCCTTTTATGTTTGTCTCATTGCAATTTACAAGGTTTACTTTGAGGTTCCAACTTGGCTCAGGACACTGCTTTACCAAAACCTTGGATTCTGCGGTCATAAAAAAGTGATGATATTCAGTATGTTATTAAAGGCAAGCAAGGCATTTTAGAGTACAAATCTCAGCTAGTAGTTGATATGTTGTAAGACCTTAGTAGACATGAGACTTAGTGCAGTGCAACTGTAGGTGTGGTTTTGCTTGGCAAGACCTCAATGCATTACTCAGCAACTCTCTCTTACGAAGGCGTTGGTGATGTGTGTTGTTCAGGTTTCATGACACTAAGATTACATTGCTGCCATTTAAGTATTTACATTTCTGAAAATGTCAGGACATTGGATGTATTAACAAAATTGCTTATGAGGGAACTCATATGTGAACGCATCCACTTTCAAATCCTTTATTAAGATCTGATCCTGAAAATGTTAATGCCTGACAGCACAATGTGATCTTGCCAGTCACTTGTCTATGGGAAATGGGATTCGCAGATCCCCGATGATGAAGAGAGGGGAGTGAGAAAAGCAGAGAATGCAACCTCTGAGTGAGATGCCTCTAAGCATAGCCAGCAAATGCATGCCCGTGGGCACAGACACCTGGAATGGGGTGGGGCCAGGGGGGCTGAGGAATGAGACACAGTGGAACTCCAACTGAGACTCTTGATTAAAGACATTTCCTCAGTCCCTGCTGGGGAGCCCCCACGAGGAACATGACAAAAAGGCGACCTTCTCCATCTTCCCTGGATCATTCATTGATGCAGAGTGAAAGTTGCAGTGCTCAAACCAGAACTTCAACAATGCTATGTTCAACAATGCCCCCAAGGAACTTTAAGTTTTAGTTCTGGTGGCCCATGCAGTTGGCCCTCTGTGTCCTCGGATGTCTGCATCTGTGGATTCAACCAACCTCGGATGGAAAATACCAGAAAAAATATCAAACATGCCTGTATCAAACATGTACAGCTATTTTTTCTTGTCATTATTCCTTAACAATACAACTATTTACATAGCACTTACAGTGTATTAGGTATTACAAGTAGTCTAGAAATGATTCAAAGTATACAGGAAAATGCACATAGGTTATATGCAAATACTATGTCAATTTACATCAGGGATTTGAGCATCCATGAATTTTGGTATCTCCCAAGGAGGTCCTGGAACCAATCCCCCACGGATAAGAGGAACGACTTGCCCAGTGTCATGGAAACTCCCATAACACCAGATGCCAGAGACCAGGGTACAGCTGGCCTCTGATACAGATCAATCGACACTCATTAAAAACGGTAGTTATGCTGAGTAATTAGTTACCTTGAGGATAAATCTCACAGCCCTCCATATCTTTTATGGAATCTTTTGATCATTCCATTGAAAAAAAATTGTTTTGCTTTCTAAGTAATAAGGGAAATAAAGATAGTTTTCTTTGGTAAAGTAATTGCTAAGCTAACATCCCTTCCATCCCACTAGCCACGTGCATATTTGTTATCTAGCCAGCTAGTGATCTGTTATTCATTTACTTCCGACTGCCACCCAGAAAGGCGTGGAGGTGGATCACATAAATATGCACAACTCGGGCACTCATCTTTTCAATCATTATTTGCCTCCTTTAATTACTGTTTTTTCTTGTTAAAATTTTAACTCACTGCAGGCCAAAGGTTTTTTTTTTTTTTAATTAAATTGAGTGTTTCACCATAGGGCCCCTTTGAACCACCCCTGTGATTTGTAGGGGCTTGATAAAAAAGCTCAGGAAGAAAAGGGAGAATGAAGAATAGCCATAGTAGCCAGAGAAGGGCCGTTAATCCTTGCTATTGACGATAAGGAACTCTTTTACTATCTATCGTTCACCTCCAACAGAATGACCCAGAAGTTATGCCCTTCAGCTCAAGACGCAGCTAAGCTGTCAAAAATGTGATATGATATCTGCACCTCAAATTGGTTTTTATTTTTAACACATTAAACTTAAAACTGGAGGTTGTTAAATTGTTCCAAGTATATAGAGATAGAAATCCAAAAAAGGAGAGGAGTTCAAAGTCACTGAACTTTAAATTGCCACCAGGAATAATCTGATTTCCTTTATCTTGCACCCTTTAGCTGTCCTTCCCCCAGTTCCAGCTTCTGTGTTAAAGTTTCTGACCTGGAAACCATGATTCTCCAAAGCTACCCTCTCTGCATGGGCTTTTCCAGTTGTTCAGAGTCAGGTGATGTTCGTTCCCACAGCCTCGCCACTGTTGGGTCTTCCTGGTATTTCTAGGATGTGGTTGGGTCACTGTTTGGTGCTACAGATCTTTCTCTTATGTATTCTGAAGACCCTGAATTTATAACACTCTCCAGTTTACATTTTTGGACATTCTGTAAACATTGCCAAGAAGAATGTACTACTGGAGAGCTTTCCACTCACAGAGTTCAGAAAAAGGACTAAGTGGCTTTGAGACTGGTCTACAGCAGGTTCAGACCACACATACTTGGGCCACAGCTTCTTCTAGAAAGTATGTATGATGTTCAGTTCTGATCAGCACAGAAGTTTGTTAGGTTCGTGTGCAAAGTGTTTGTCATCATCCTTGTGAACTGTCAAGCTGCTTTCCTGAATATCTTCTCAACACGTGACTTGCTAACCATGGGGGTCCAAGTAACTAGAGAAGTGGAATCAGCTTGAGGACTTTTAAAAATAGGAAGACCGCCGGGCTCGGTGGCTCAGCCTGTAATCCCGCGCCTTTGGGAGGCTGAGGTGAGTGGATTGCCTGAGCCCGCAGGTTCGAGACCCGCCTGGGCAACTTGGCGAGACCTCATCTCTACAATAAGTAAAAAAAAAAAATCAACTGGGCATGGTAGCGCGCGCCTGTAATTCTGGCTACTCGGAAGGCTGAGGAGGAAGGATCGCCAGAGCCCAGCAGGTTGAGGCTGCAGTGGCTGGGAGCGGCCACTGCACTCCAGTCTGGGCGGCACAGTGAGACTCCAACT
>CAUYQG010234796.1:0-12772 GCA_963574415.1 Tarsius wallacei | reverse complement strand
CACCCGGCTAATTTTTTTGATTTATTGTGGAGATGAGGTCTCGCCTGCCCAGGCGGGTCTCGAACCCGCGGGCTCAGGCAATCCACTCACCTCAGCCTCCCAAAGGCGCGGGATTACAGGCTGAGCCACCGAGCCCGGCTTGCTTATTTCTTAATACTCTCATCCGCCTTGGGCATAAGCACTTCATTCATTTATCTTGTTACAAAAATCTTTGCCAATTTGACAGGTAATACCTTGTTTTAACTTTCATTTGTATATTAAGGATTCTATTTTATGTGATTTGTTCCTTGAATTGGTTGTTCATGACTTTTGCCTGGGTGTTTATTGAAATATTTCTCTTTTTCTTACTGACTTACACGAGAAAAGTTGCATTCTTTTTCTTTTTCTTTTTTTTTTTTTTGAGTTGGAGTCTCACTCCGTCGTCCAGGTGAGAGTCGCACACTCATGGCCACCCAGCGTCGACCTGCTGGGCTCCGGTGATCCGTCTGTCTCAACCTTCCAAGTAGCCGGAACCACAGGAGCACACTACCACACCTAGCTAATTTTGTGATGTATTGTGTGCATGAGGTCTCGCCAAGTTGCCCAGGCTGTTCTAGAATCCGTGGGCTCAGGCAATCCCCTCACCTCGGCCTCCCAAAGTGCTGGAATTACAGGCTTGAGCCACTGCGCCCAGCCAAGAGTGCATTCTTATGTGAGAAGTTTATGATGAATCTAAGATTTGTAAATTTTTTAATTTTCCATTTATTTATTAATTTTGATATACAGTCTCATTCTGTCATTCGGATTGGAGTGCAATGGCACCATCATAGGTCACTACAGCCCCGACCTCCCCAGGCTCAAATGATCCTCCTGCCTCAGCCTCCTGAGCAGCTAGGACTTAGGACTCACATCACCAGGACTGTCTAGTTTCTTTATTTTTTGTAGAGACAGGGTCTCAATATGTTGCCCAGGCTCATTTAAGAATTTAAAAAGCAATCTTTTTTTATATTTTTATCGTTCTTTGATAAATGCAACAGAGACCGGGCTGAAGTTTACATTTGTCAAAGCAAACTTTTCCTCATGAAGTGCAAATCGTGTAAAAACTTGAAAAAAGAAAGACGCAGGAGTAAAGAACAGCTTGTTTTTCCACGTCCTTCACCATCTTTTCAGGAGATGGTGAACATGCTGTGGAAATCATTCTTACCTATTTAACACATATTTCTCACTGCTGTTAACCTATCTTAAGATACTTAAGTAAAAGTAGTAAATACTGTGTGCTTTAACAATTCTAAGTGATGGACTTTCACTCATTCTGACAGATTCCTCCTTAGTCCAAATTACAGAAGTTTTCTCATAATACTTAAAAACAAGCTCATTTACAGAGTCAGTGACATCATGATGATCACAACTGCATTCATTTGCTCCCTCACATATTTTCCTACTGGATGAGTGGCTTCCTTGTTTAAATGTGGAATTCACTGATCATAAAATGGATTTCATCCAGACACCAAATATGAAAAAATGAACTCATGGGAAATGACCCTTGAAATTCACACCACCCTCAAGGCTTGACAGGATTTTCTATTTCATCAACTTTCTATGAGGCATAATAATAAAACATAAAATACTATGCGAGGATTAGAAAATCAGGAGTTTTGCAACCCACTCAGTTCCCCTCCCACTGTGGGAGCTTTTCTGTTCTCTCAATAAATCCTGCCTTTTAAAAAAAGAAAAAAAAGAAAAGAAAAGAAAGTCAGGAGTCACAAACCTCACAGGTCTTCCCAAGTCTCATTTTTCTTAACCTGACATCCTCAGCATTTACAGCCAGTCCAGTCGGCCTCTCCCCAGGAATTGCGCCCCTCTGTTGAGCTGAGTTCCTTCTCTGTGCTTCCAGAACATTCTGCATGCTCCCACTTACCACTTCTATACAATTTTAAAATTGCATGAGGCCAGGCGTGGTGGCTCACGCCTGTAATCCCAGCACTTTGGGAGGCCGATGTGAGAGGATTGCCTGAGCCCAGGGATTTGAAACCAGCCTGGGCGATTTGGTGATACCTCATCTCTATAAAAAATTTAAAAATTAGTCAGGCATGGCGGTGCACGCCTGTAGCTACTTGAGAGGCTGAGACGGAAGGATTGTCTGACCCCAGGTTGAGACTTCGGTGGCTGTGATTATGTCACTACACTCCAGCCTGGGTGACAGAGTGAGACTGACTCAAAAAAAAAAATTGCATAGGCTGTGTCTTCTCCCCACTTGATTGCTAGCTCTGTAGGTCCAGGACTACATCTCGTTCATGTTTGTGTACCTGCTAGCTCTCACAATTCCTGGCACTAGGTGCACTCTCGGTAATTTCTTTTTGTTGTTGTTGTTGTGTTGCTGTTAATATTTTGAACTCTACAGAGAATCATTTGGTCCCCATTTTTGCTTACCTATGACAAACATGACTGACTGCCCACCTAATAGCCATCATTAACCACCCCTTCCCCCTTTGTCCTTGCTGGTGGAGCCTTGATTTTGTTTGAAGGCCATGTGCTCAGGAAATGACTCCCCTTGCCAGGCTGGGGTGGGGATACACAGGGTGATTAGTCCAGGCAGTCTTGGCAGGCTCATTCCCCTGGCCCGTGGCCCAATCCTAGCCAATGTAGTCTGAGAGGAAGCCATCTGGGGAGCATTGGGGAAAGGCCTACGGTGCAGAGAGACTCATGGGAGGAGACCCCTCTTTCCCCTGGGCCTGATTGTATTGCGTGGGATGTCTGGAACTGCTGCAGACATATTACAGCGTGAGGTGGGGACATCTCCAACCTGCTAAAGACCACAGAGAGATCCCTGATGTAAGGTTTGGGCTGGAGCCACCCTGCCTGCAGACTTGTTTTGAGAGATAATTAACCCCTGATTGCATCCTAATAGCACATCACCACACTTTATACAGATGGGAGAAACCAGAGGTGATTCAGGAGTCTTCTACTGAGGGCAGCAGTGTCAGACGGGAAAAATCAGAGGTAGAGAATTTAATGAATGAACTCAGTTGCTGTTTTCAAGTTCTTGGAGAGTTTTATGAGCAGGATGTAACACTTACTCTCCACGACTTCTGAAGACCTAAGTAAAAGAGGAAATGGAATTAAAGCAGGAGGGACTCTGGCTGGATTTAAGGAAGAACTTGCCCATAAGAACTGACACGAGGGGAGGGAGGGGCATACTTCATCAACAAGGGTACCTGCATAATCAATGTTTGTATACCTAGCCCTGAATTGTATACTACATCTATATTAAAAAAAAAAAAAAAAAAAAAAAAGAACCGGCATGGTCTACTGAGGGTGAGAATCTGTCCCTTTGGAAAAGGACAAGAGTGGACAAGTGAAAGTCCTTGAGCAAGACTCCCTAAGGCAGTGGGAGTAACCAAAGGACTCCATGAAATTTGTAAGTTTATGCTCACCTGGAGAAGCTACAGAAATCTAAGTAGATGAGGAATCAGCTACAGACTTCCAAAGGTGCTGAGTTTGATCTGCCAAAGCTGGAAATACCTGTTTTAGCTCTATCAGGCCAAAATGTCAGCCCGACATCCAGTATATAATTTACATTGACCACACACGACTTTATCAGAGCTTTGTGATTAGTCACATGCCCAGGACAAGGACATTGCATGAGAAATGTAGCCTCAGGGAAGGTGGCTGATTATTTCCGAGGTGCTTATTCGCAAGGTTGATCCCAATCTGAATTCACTTTTCCATGGAAGAGTAGAAAAATGAGTGTTGGATTTGGTCAGCCCCTCTGACCATGTCAAAACCCTAAAGTACACACAGCACGTAAGTTGCCAGGCAGCCTGGTATGTGGCAGCTCTGCTTAGGGCCGCTGGTGCCTTAGTCCAAGTCTCAGGTTAAAGGAACTACTCAAACAATGGTATTGCAAGCCAATTTACTAGCTGTGAAATTATGGTGCTGAGGCATCATTAATCTGAGACAATAACTACCGTTCTCCCTACAACCAGTTTTATATAAAAGCTATTATTAGCAAGACTTCTGCATTAACACCAAAGCTAACGTAAATACAAAAAAAAAAAAAGAGCGTATTAAATCTGTATGAAAAGGTCCAATTCTTGTTGATTGAATTATGCACACGCCACTTCATTTTACTGAGTTTGCCACTGAGGCATTTCTTTTCCTTCTAAAATTTGTAGGACAAATCTTAAAATACAGATTCTGCAGGCATGGTAGTTTACACCTGTAATCCCAGCACTTTGGGAGGCTGAAGCAGGAGGATTACTTGAGCCCAGGAGTTTGAGACTAGCCTGAGCAACATAACGAGACCTTGTCTCTCCAAAAAATAAAAAATTAGCCAGGTGTGGTGACATGCACCTGTAACCCTAGCTACTTGGAAAGCTGAGGCAGAAGGGTCGCCTGAGCCCAGGAGTTCAAGGCTGCAGTGCAGGGTGACAGCGTGAGACCCTGACTCAAAAAAAAAAAAAAAAAAAAGCAGATCCGTGTGTGTGTGTGTGTGTGTGTGTGTGTGTGTGTTGAAATGCAGCATTCTTTCGCAAATCAACAAGTCCTTTTGGGGGTCACACCGCATGCATTTCTATTGAGGTGTTTACCGAGCAGCCTGAGTGGATGCAGACAAGGCCGGCCCCTTCCAGCCCCGGCTCCTTTTCCTCCGTGTGGATTCTCCAACTGCTCTCGTCTTGTTTTGAGAACCACCTCATGCCCTGCCTAATCCTCTGCAGCACACAGACACAGGGCGCCCTGAAAGCGCCTCTGGGTTCGGAATGACCTTCCTGACATCAGATGAGTCGCCTGGACCTGCGAGGAGCTGGGTCTGGAGCTGCTGTCGCCCATCTCTTGCTGTTACTCCCTGCTACCATCCACTCCGGGACTTGCAGTGGGCAGGCTGGGGGAGTCTGTGGTTTGTTGGTGCCAGCCTGGCTGTGTTGTTTGGGTCCTTGCTCATTCCTTCAGCTCATGAGGCCAAAGCATGGAACGACCCCTTAAGCAGGATCCTAGCACCTCACATCTTGCCTGGGAAGTCACCCAGACCTGGGAACAAACCCTGCTCTGCCACCAGATACCAGTGTGTCTTTGGGCAAGGTATTTCATCTCTAAGAGACTCGGTTTCCTGCAAAATGAGTGCAAAAGCACCTACTTCCATCATTGCTGTAAGGATTAAATAGCAGACATTAAAAAGGCATTTATCTGTTACTCAGCATCATTACAGAGAAGCAAATATCCCTTCTCATAGCGATAAGGGACTTCTAAACATCTGCCTTAGAATATAGCCACAGACAGCGGTTGCCGCCTGTGCCCAAGGCATTTTCTTTAAAAGCTCCTGGGACACGGCAGAATAGTGGCAGAGTCCAAGGCCCTCATTCTGGGGTGCACCGGGAACTGACTACCTTTTCCTGGAGCGATGCGGCCAAGCAACCTTGTGGGTAGCACTTGTCTCCCAGGGACGCCAGAAAGGTGAACGAGATAGCATCTAGATGGAAAGTGCTGAGTATGCTAGGTATTACCAGGCTGCAATTACCGGGCAGGCGCTCCTTTGTCTGCATATTCATACGCACATGGCTCTGAAAGCAAAGGTACAGCAGGTGAGATGCCAGTTAGGCAAGTCCAACCCACCCTGCCCCGTACACCTCAGCTTTTTAGCAACCTGGGGAGTCCCAAGAAGGGAAAGGACTTCCCACCTCTGCACTGCAGTTCAACTGGCTATGTTTCCGGGTTTAGAAAGCTGTCCTGCATGATTCCGCAGAGTGTCCTAGAGACCACTGACTCCACAGCCACGAGGGACCTGCTCACCTGTTATGTGACCTGGGGCGAACTGCGTCACTTGCCCGAGGCTCGGTTTCCTTGCCTGGAAAATGGAAATCATCATTCCTACCTATTTCACACGGTTCTGAGGCTACCAAGCAAATGTGATTGACAATTGTAATGCATGCTCATGGGAACTGTTAGATGCCATTTTCTATTTCCTTGTTTCTTATCTGACCATAACCAATGCTAAAAAAGGAAAGTCTCTGGCCAGGTTTGGTAATCCTAGCACTTTGGGAGGCCGAGGTGAGTGGATTGCCTGAGTCTGCGGGTTCGAGACCAGCCCGGGCAACTTGACGAGACCTCGTCTCTACAATAAGTCACAAAATTAGCCGGGCATTGTAGCACGCGCCTGTGACCCCAGCTACTTGGAAGGCTAAGGCGAAAGGATCACCAGAGCCTAGCAGGTCGACGCTGGGGTGGCCGTGAGTGGGCCACTGTACTCCAGCTCGGGCAACGGAGAGAGACTCCGATTCAAAAAAAAAAAAAGAAAAAAAGAAAGAAATGAAAATTTCTGATTCCACTTGTGTGCTGCCAACTATCGTGCTTCACAAGGTCTAGCTGAGTTTCCACAAGGCTGGATTATGGATTAGGAACACTGAGAAAAGATGCTGCTATTGGTTCTATTTTTAAGGACCAGCTCATCCAAAGGCCGGAGCTTGCAGTGAATCCACTAAGCCACGCTAGTATATAGAATGAGTATGAACTTTTATTTATATGGCACTTGAAATTTTTCAAAACACTTCCACACGTATTATCCCATGGTACCACTTTGTGTCTACCCTTAGGTCTCTGTCTCTCCCAGATCAATCTTTTGGGATACCTGTTTTTCTCCTTGTTTTCTAGCACTTTGCCCCAGAAAGGTAAAAGTCCAGGGCTTCAAGGAGGGGGTGATTTAGAAGGGAGGCTTCAAGGAGGGGACTTCAAGGAGGGGGGCTTCAAGGTGCCAGGGCATGACCTTGGGAGCTCTGCTGGTCATGGCTTTGGTGGCAGCCGTCACTGAGGAAATGAAGACAGCTCCAAGCTGCCCAGTCTGATGAACCAGACATAGAAGGCCCTGTTCACAGAGACACAAGTGTCACTCTGCAACCCGTGGCCACCACGGCAGCTTCGGGAAAGGCTCCCACACTCCCAGAGTCTCTACTGTGGCTCGCTGACAAACCAGCCCCTCAATAATCTTATTGTATGTTTTCAAAATAATTCTCAGTAATGCCCCAAGAATGTCTGAACTTCTGAGTGAACTCACTCGTTTGCATATTTTCCAGCTTATTAGTGGGAACTCCAATAGACAAGGTCCAGGACCTGGATTTTTTTGGCTCCTTGGCCTGGTGCAGGACAACCTCTCCTGCGGGTGAACTCGCTGTGCCCTCCTGCCTGGCCCTCCCGTCTGTCGGCTTCTTCTTCACTCTGATTCCAGCCTCATCCTCCCCTTGTCCTCTTCACAGCCAACGTTAAGAAAGAAGTGACTTTGCTTTATTTATAGGTTACTCATTAGAGAATGCCACAAGATTCTGGTTCTGAATTTTCATGAAGCAAGATTTTAGAAAAAGGAGGAGACAGTGGAAATAGTGCTGCCCCTGACAACCATCTACCCCTGCCCCAGTGCCACTGGGAAGGGAACACTCAGCTTCTGATTTCAGTATGACTGCACACGACCCCGGTTCTAATACAGCTTGTCATTCATAAATCCTGAGACATCACAAATCCAGCCAGATGTGATGTGGCCTGGCCTAATCCTCCTATGACACTGCAAGGGAGGGTTAAGCCTTCATTAAAAACAAGACCTGATACTGGAAAATGAAGGTTTTGAAAATGCTTTGAATGGGCTTGAGCGCGTACCCAAGTGTATGGATACATAGATTCAGGAGACACTGTTATCTTATTTTGCTAGATGGAGACAATTCTATAGAATCACAAAGAAAATAGATATCACACTTCATAGCTACAGGGCAAGGTGCTTTCCAATACCTCCACCCACGCTTTAGCTATCTATAACATTATATGTGTGTGTGTTTGTGTGTACATATGCTTTTTTTTTTTAAACCACGTGTGCCAGTTTCTCTCTGTGGATTTCCAGTTCAGTATAAAATGACCTCAGAGTTAAGGTCCTGCAGCAACGACAAGGGACCATACTGCTAAATAAATATTTGAAATCCCAATTTTTTGCTTAAATCATCCAGTCACTTATATATTTACTCTTTTGTTTTTTTCAAGAAAACCTCCCCAATTAATTTTTTTTAACTGTAACTTTATTTATTTATTTATTTTGAGTTGGAGTCTCACTCTGTCACCCAGGCTAGAATGCAGTGGCACACTCACGGCCACCCCAGCGTCAACCTGCTGGGCTCCGGCAATCCTTCTGCCTCAGCCTTCCAAGTAGCCGGAACTACAGGCACGTGCTACCATGCCTGGCTAATTTTTTAATTTTTTTTAATTGTAGAGATGAATTCTCATCAAGTTGCCAAGACTGGTCTCGAACCTGTGGGCTCAGGCAATCCACTCGCCTCGCCTCCCAAAGTGCTGGGATTGCAGGCTGAGCCACCAAGCCTGGCCTACTGATTAATATTGACATTGAGTATTTTCTCTGAATCTCTCATCAACTATATAAAGTCATGGCCAGGCACGGTGGCTCATGTCTGTGATCCCAGCACTTTGGGAAACCAAGGTGAGAGGATCACTTGAGCCTAGGAGTTCAAGACCAGTTTAGGCAACATAGTGAGAGAGACCTGATCTCTACAAAAAATTAAAAAATCAGCCGGGTGTGGGTGGTGGCACGTGCCTGTAGCCCCAGCTACCAGGAGACTAAGGCGGAAGGATTGCCTGAGCCCAGGAGGTCAAGTCTGCGGTGAGCTATGATTAAGCCACTGCAGTATGCCTGCATGACAAAGTAAGACTTCGACTCAAAAATAAAAATAAAAATAAACGAGAACTATATAAGATTTAATAAACCAAGTATCTTGGCTTTCCTTTCATATTTTTCATCTCTTTGTTCTGCCTTATGAATAATTTCTTCCAGTTTTGTTTTTTTGACTGTGCCTAATCAGTTGATCCAACCCATCAAGGTTTCAATTTCAATTGTAACATTTTTTATCTTTAGAAATTCTAGCCGGGCTTGGTGGCTCAGCCTGTAATCCCACGCTTTGGGAGGCCGAGGTGAGTGAATTGCCTGAGCCCGTGGGTTCGAGACCCGCCTGGGCAACTTGGCGAGACCTCATCTCCACAATAAATCAAAAAAATTAGCCAGACATGGTAGCACGCTCCTTAGGTTCCAGCTACTTGGAAGGCTGAGGTGGAAGGATCGCCGGAGCCCAGTAGGTTCAGGCGGCGGTGGCCGGGAGTGTGCCACTGCACTCCAGTCTGGGCGACAGAGTGAAATTCCAACTCAAAAAATAAAAAAAAGAAATTCTATTTGTTTGCAAATTTGCAAGATCATTACTTTCAGTCCTTTTCCTTATATAATTGTAATCCCCTTCATTATTACTTTTTGCCAATTAAGCATACATATTTTGTGTATGACTGATAATTATAATATCTAATGTCATGTGAGGTTTGATACTTCTGTTTGGTTTTCTTGGCTATCCCCAGTGGTGTCTTGATTGCTTGTGTGTTTTGTGAGTTTTGACAGTCAGGCCATAATCTTTGGCGCTTAATCGTGAGAAATTTTAGAGGTCTGATTGGAAGGTGGCTTTCTCCAGAGAAGCTGCATTTGTCTCTGTTGTGTACCTGGAAGCAATGAAAACTTAAAACCAGCTTAAAATAAACTTTTCAGCTTGAGATTTTTTGGTCCTCTCAGATACTATACATTTTGGACCATAAGCTCCTGTATGGGTTTGCTTGTGGTTATGAACTTTCTTTCTTTCTTTTCTTTCTTTCTTTCTGTTGGAGTCTCACTCTGTTGCCCAGGCTGGAGTGCAGTGATGGCTGGGCTCAGGCAATCCTTCTGCCTCAGCCTTCCAAGTAGCCAGAACTACAGGTGCACGCTATCATGCCTGGCTACTTTTTTGATTTATTGTAGAGATGAGGTCTCACCAAGTTACCCAGGCTGATCTCGAACCCCTGGGCTCAAGTAATCCGCTCACCTCAGCCTCCCAAAGTGCTGGAATTACAGGCTTGAGCCACCGCACCCAGCCATGGTTATGAGATTTTTATTGTTCCTTCCACCCAGAACAATGGGCAAGATAAGCAATACCCCTTGCTGTATCTATCTGTGGGGTAGACTTGGGTCTAGTTCACTTTTACACTGAAGGTATTTCCCTTTGGGTCCTACCTTTCCACAAAGGTCTTCTATTAGACTTCACCTTGGCTGGGCCCTAGGCCTGGTCTTCGGTCCATTTTACCCCATGCCACCATCAAAACTTAAGATCAGACTGAGTTCAGTAGCTCATGCCTTTAACCCTAGCACTTTGGAAGGTTAAGGTGGAAGAATTGCTTGAGCCCAGGAATTCAAGATCAGCCTGGGCAACATAGCTAGACCTCCTCTCTATAAAAAAGTCAAAAAATTAACTGGGCATGAGTGGTGGTGCATGCTTGTAGTCCTGGCTACTTGGGAGGCTGAGGCAGAAGGATTACCTGAGCCCAGAAGTTCAAGGCTGCGGTGAGCCATGATAGTGCCAGTGTACTCCAGCCTGGGTAACAGAGTGAGACACTGACTTAAAAACAAAAACAAAAAAACCTCAGATCAGTGCCTGCAGGGGTCTGCAGACACCTCCATGGAGAAGGTTATATTCAGAGCACTCTCACCTTTCAGAATTCCTGCTTTTAATTTACTTGCCTCTGAATATTTTTTACCTTTCTATCAGCTCAAGGATGCATTAAAAAAATTGGGGGGAAGGGGGCTGGGCACAGTGGCTCACACCTGTAATCCTAGCACTTTGGGAGGCTGAAGTGGGAGGATCACTTGGGGCCAGAAGTTCGAGACCAGCCTAGGCAATATAGCAAGACTTCATCTCTACAAAAAATAAAAAAAATTAGCCAGCTGTAGTGGCATACACCACCAAGCCCGGCCCTAAAAATAATTTTTAATTCTGGTATTTTATTTGGCATTTGTATTCGTTTGCCGTAAAGGGATATTCAGAGTATCTAATTTGCCACACTAAAGCAAACAGGAGTCCTATTATATTACTTAATGTATTTTTCCGAATGTTTGAGGTATTTTATTTTAAAACATAACAATTCTAAGAAAATCTCTTGGAAGAAAATAGATTTTAAAAAACAAAACACAAAAAAACTCCTACTATCCCTGTTAAGTCAGGATGGTGAGATTATAGATGAGTATTCCTTACCAACATTTTTCTGTACAAACTTTGGTAACCAAATGAGTCTTTAGGATTATATCTTGTGTAACAGTTCATTTCCATAAACTGAATTGCCAGGTAATGCTTAACTTATTTCGACCAAGTAAATTTCAAAAGGAAGTATACTGCTCTCCCTAAAAAAGACCTAAGAAGTGGGTAACACTGAGTATTACCAAAGGTAGTAAAAGCACTATCCAACTTTAAAATACATAAACTAGCCGGGCTCGGTGGCTCAGCCTATAATCCCGTGCTTTGGGAGGCTGAGGTGAGTGGATTGCCTGAGGTTGTGGGTTCGAGGCCCGCCTGGGCAACTTGGTGAGACCTCATCTCTACAATAAAGCAAAAACTAGCCAGGCGTGGTAGCACGCACCTATAGTTCTAGCTACTTGGAGGCTGAGGCGGAAGGATCACCGGAGCCCAGCAGGTCGAGGCTGCGGTGGCCGGGAGTGGCCACTGCACTCCAGTCTGGGCGATGGAGTGAGACTCCAACTCAAACAAACAAACAAACAAACAAACAAACAAAATACATAAACTAATGTTATCAAGAACTAGATACCCAAATTCCCCTTAAGAAATAGTCAGAGATGTTTTCAGTAAAAACACTGGAGGAAAATTAAACTTTAATATTTGCTCATTAAATAAGAGGGTGCTAAAAATGTATACACATTTTAAGACAGGAAAAAACTGTATTAAAATTGTAATACTCAATAAGATGAATACAAGTCATGTTTGACTTCTGCAATTACAAGAGGTACTCAAAGTGGTTCCCATCAGCGTCCAGACACTTCTGATTACGGAGACATCTCTTAAAATGTGTATACATTTTTTGGCACTCCCAGTATAATACTTCACAATTTCTTTTTGAATCTCTTCAATATATAAAGATGTCTTTTGAGTATTTTGTAAATAAATAATTTAAGTTCATATTACCTTGAGTATAGCATCTCAGTCTCCTAAAAATTTGTGGATTTGCAGACTTGATGGTCCCCAATCCTACCAACAGCTCCTGGTGAAAATCACACAGTGAGTGTTTTATGGCACTTTTTCATACTACTCCTGGTACATACATCTTCACATAATTATATTAATATTTGATATTAATATAATATCACTATTTCACATTTGCCAAATAGAGATTATTAAGCTTCTCAATGATTGCCTAGAAGGCAGGTGAAAAACGGTATCTCATTAGAATTCTTTGGTTACTACCTTACCATTTTTAACAGCTGTAAAATATTTCAGTGCATGACAGTACAATAATGTTTTTATTTAAATAGCTTTTCATTTTGTTTTGTTTTGTTGAGTTGGAGTCTCACTTTGTCGCCCAGGCTGGAGTGCCTTGGCAAGCTCACGGCCACCCCAGCGTCGACCTGCTGGACTCCGAAGATCCTTCTGCCTCAGCCTTCCAAGCAGCCGGAGCGACAGGAGTGCACTACCATGCCCAGCTAATTTTTGATTTATTGTAGAGACGAGGTCTCACCAAGCTGCCCCGTTGGGTCTCGAACCCGCAGGCTCAGGCAATTCACTCCTCTCGGCCTCCCAAAGTGCTGGGATTACAGGCTGAGCCACCGAGCCCGGCTACCCACAGTTTTTAAATTAAAAAAATAGGAACTTTTTAGTCACTTTAGTAGTGACATTTTTGACTATTATAAGACCTCAGTATCAAACACATGTTGACATTCTGTTCTATGAACCAAATA
>CAUYQG010234790.1:0-36005 GCA_963574415.1 Tarsius wallacei | reverse complement strand
AGGCTGAAGAAATGCCACATTTATTTTAATAAGTCAAAGTTTAATTACTCTAAACCATCATCTGGTCAGGAAATTTAATTTCAGGCATTATAAAAACTTCTTCCCCCTTCAAATTCTCCAAGTTGGAAAGGTATCCTGTAGTTTTCGTAAAGTCCCAAATATTTTAATGGAATCTTCTGGTTTTGGTATATACTGGTTGCCATTGAGGCCCAAGCCCAAGCCACACTGTATCTTCACATTTATAAGCTGTTCTCTTGCCTCTGCACCAAGCTTGAATCTTGGGAACTCCTGCAAATATAGTTCAATGTTGCCATGGATACTAAGCATTTTGTAATCCAAAATCTCTTCATTTCTTCAAAAATGTTTTTCAAATTTTCATATGGCAAAATTTTTTCCCAGTAAGAATAAACTGACCTTTGTGTTTAGCTATTATTTTATAAAGTGGCAATTTAAAGATTAAAATTTTATACATCTTATTGAATATAAGATTAATATGTATTGCAATATTATATTTATATATTGCTATATATAATTACACTGAATACACATTTCCATTGTTCTATTACTTTAACAAATTTCATCAGGAAACAAAACAAAGTATGTATAACTAAAACTCCTAACTTTTATTTTCCATTTCCTATTTACTTGGAAACTTTTTCTTTGACTTCAAAGGCTCAATTAATTTATGCATGAGAAGGCAATAGGAAATGGCTCTAGGAAGTAATAAATAAATTGAAGTCAAATGTTTGGTTGAACTCTGACTTTGATGTCCAATCTTGAGTAAATCACCTACCTTCCGAAAGTGGTTTCCTATCCATACAGTAGAATGTTAACACTGTAGGCTGTGACAATGCTATCAGGACCTGATCTCTACCCCCAGTTTGTCCCAGAGCTCACACAAGGCTCCAGTATATGACTCTTACACACTTGGAGGACTTTCTCATGTCTGCCTTTCTTAGGACTTAGAAACAGACAGAGGACACATTTTATAATGCCAAATCTTCTTTTGTTTTTTTTCTCTCAAATTGTTTTTACAATTTTCAGATGAAAAAATTGACTCTAGCTAAGACTAAACTGGTTTATGTGTTAGGGCATACATATGAGGTAAGCAGTAAATTGAAGAGTGAAGCTTATCTTAATAAAAGATTAAGCACATACTATATATAAGACACCACATCTCTAATTCTTAATTGAGTCTGTTTCTTCAGTCTTGTACAGATTAGGTTCATCTTCTGTGCAGTCTCTTTTATTCATGCAGTTGACTTTTGTCAAATTGTTCCATTTCTATCTTTTACATCTTGATAGGCCTCCTCTTGTTCAGGTTTCTGTGCACCATGCTTGCTTGACACAGTGATCACCTTGACTTTCTTTAGTTTAACCTGCTGTAATCTTCCTGACTATTAGTTTAATAATCTCATCCCCTACTTAGATCCAAGAAACCACACCCATCTCTGACAAACTGCAGTCAAAATCAAAGCAAATCAGTGCAACAAACCACTGGTTTACTATGCACTATAAGAAAATGTCTAAGACTTCTGTCTGTCAGTCAAGGCTTCTTAAAATTGACCTACATGTACATTTTTAAAATGCTCACCAACTGCCCTCCCCACAAACTCTCTTCTTCTCAGAATTGCCTTTGTACTTCCTCCGCAGCTGTTAATTTTTGCCTTTATCTTTGCTGCTCCAATGTATCAAAACTATCTAGCATATACCATCCTAGCTTCATGGCCCAGTTTGGATTTTAGATTTAATTGAGCCCTGCTTTGTCTTTGGTCCATCACTCTAGCACGTACTGTTCAAAACACTCATAATGACACTCTGCCACGTGTATCTTTCATATTTTATCTGTCAATACAGATTTCAGTGCACATACGTGCTTGTGCTTCTGCCTGAAACATTCTTCCCACATCAACTTCATGACTAGTTGAACTATTCTCATCTTTCAAATCTCAGCTGGAAATGTTGTAACCTCAGAGACGCCTTTCCTGGACGTGATGGTTTAAACAAAAGCCACTATCTTATCTTGTTCATTGCTTCCTGTCTACTAGGATTTAAACTTCATGAAAATATGAACCTTGTCTATCCTGTTTTCTTCATCTCCAGTGCCTAATATTATGCTGGGTACATAAGTAGGCAACACTTTTGGGGAATGGCTATACAAAGCCCGTGATAAAAGATTGGACTTAAATTTTTCAGGCATTCTCAGGGACTCTTTTTTCAGGAGTTCTCAGGGACCAATTTTGGCAAAGAGGCAACAGAAAAGCTTTTTACTTTAAAGGGATAATGTGACTTAGCCAATGGGCCCATCAGTGGTAACTAGTGTTTATTGGACTTGTTTTTTCCTTCCATAAGTACATTGCAAATTTTTAAAGGTTCTCCTATCAAAGACATTTAAAAGTCATTGTGAATAAGTGATCAAATGAATACATTTATGAGGTGAATGAATAATATTTATTAAACAAATATTACATCCAAAGAAAATGCTTTCTGAGAGTTGGTGGGACATTCCAAAATAAATCACCTAACATAGCCTAAGTCCTGCTACCTAGATTTATCCGAATGGCGTTAAGAAAAATGGAAATATCCAAAGAACTAAATGAAAGGGAGATTGACTTTCTAGAACTGTAATTTAGAGCAAAAGAGTCATAATCCCTTTATTCTACTTTAGTGATAGGATACAGTATTATCTGACAGGACTTTCTTTAACTGTAGCAAGTTATAAGCAAAAATGAATATGCAATTTTTTAGAATATTAGTCTTTTACTTCTAATTCAATTCTTGGACCAGCTTACTATTTTCTGGAATGTAAAGGTATCTCAGTATGAATATTAGTCAGGGCTCTCTAGAGAAATGGAACCAATAAGATAGATAGATAGATAGATAGATAGAAAGACAGAGGTATACATTTAGATATAGACATAGATATATAAGAAGAAATTTATTATGGAAGTTGGTTCATGCTATTTTCAAAGCTGAAAAGTTCCATGATATGCTGTCTGCAATCTGGAGAACCAGAAAAGTTGGTGGTATAATTTGATCTGAGTTCAAAGGCCTGAGAACCAAAGTAGCCAATGGTGTAATTCCTAGTCCAAGGCCAAAGGTCTGAAAACTGGGGACCACTGTTAAGTCTCAGATTTTAAAGTCTCCAATATCTGTAGGCAAGAGAAAACAGATATCTCAGTTCAAGAAGAAAGAAAGATAATTTTTCTATCCTCTGCTTTTTTGTTCTATTCAAGCCTTCAACAGATTGAGTGATGCTGGCCCATGTTGGTGAAGGTGAATCTTCTTACACAGTCTACGATTCAAATGCTAACCCAGAAGTAATACTTTATCAGCTACTTGGGTATCCCTTAGATCAGTCAAATTGACACATAGGATTCAACAATTGAAATAAGGTATTTATTTGGGAAATATTTAAATTTGTTGTGTCATTCATGTTTTCCTTAATGGTCTCATCTATATGAGAAAGTCAATTGGATCATTTTGCTAATTTGAAATTAATTTGATAAGAGTGAATGTTTTGTTTCTTTTTTCATAGCAGTTTTTGGAATTTTTGTGTTGGTGGTATAAATTACCTCAAATTATACTGTCTCCTAAAAAGCAGATAAATTAGAGTTTAAAGCCAGATCATAAATGTAATAAAATTAAACTCTGGTATGTGATTATCTTTGCTATTCAGGTGAAGATTAAGGGTTTTTGTGTGTGTGCATGTGTGCCTTGATAACATTTATTTACATATTTTCAGAAAAAGATGACCTATATATGGGGAAAGAAAGCAGTCAGATTTTCCAAAGAGAAATTGTTGAACTCGACAATGTATGTGAAAAATATCAAATAGCAAAAATGCTTTTAAAGCTGCTTAGTCACTGGTTTTATAAATGTAAAATATAGGTAGGAATGGTGTTATTATCTTAGCCCTAGACAACTAAACATTCTATAAAAGCCCTTTACTGACATCTATCAGAGCTCAGTTGCATGAGAAACATTGCAAATTCACTTAGCAGAAATTCTTCCTATTGAGGATTACCTCAAAGCAAAGGACAGGCACAGTCTTTCTCACTGTCGTCAGTACATTTAAATACCAAGAGCACAAGTATTTAAAAACTCTGTAAAGTGCCTGCAAGTCAGTCTCTGAGTTGAGTAATTGAGCTCGTGTCCATTCCTACAGAATTACTAAAACTAGACATGCATTTGCTTTACCAAATTTAGAGGACTCACAGAGAGCAGAAAACAACTTGTGAAATTATTGCCACAAATAGGTAAAATGAGTCAGGACAACCCAGCATTGTCAAAAGTTCCTGAAGATGGTTTGTTTGTAGCCAAAACTTTCTAATGTGTATTGCCATATTTATTGTTTGTGGTATGAATATTTCCATTTGAACAATATAAATTTGTGATTTATAATACCATCTGAAGGAATTCTTATTTAATTTTTACTTCTAATTTATCTACAAAAGAAAAATGATGTTTAAATTATAGCAATATAAGTCAATAGGCTGTGGAGAGCACCAGATAGTATGAGTTAGGGGGTGGGGTGGTCTAACTTGCATTGTAGGAAGGTACCTCTGTGAGTGAAGCCTAGGATGATTTTAAGAGAGGGAAAGAGATGCAGGAGTGAAGACCATATGGCAGTATATGTCATTAGTAGTAAGACAAGAGTATACATTATTATTTTGACAGTAAAATAGACAGAAAAGTACAGATATCAAAATTTTGAAGAGAGAAACCAGTAGATGATAAAAGGAGTTGGGTGAGGTGAAAGGGGGGCTAAAGGGCCAGACAACCACCACGCTGATGTGAAGAGAATAGTGGAAGGTTCCTAGCCTGGGTGCATAGAATAATGGGGGTTCTGTTTTCAGCTTCAATTTGCCACTGATGTTTAACAGTAAGGGACTTAGTTGCCTTGAGACAAGGCTGAAAAGATGGCCAAACAAAACTTGCTATGGGTGGTATACTGGAAAAATTGTGAATTTTGGAGTTTGGCAGACTTGGATTAAAATCCTAGCCTCACTACGAATTTGTAGGCTTAACTGCTATCAGAATCTTAAATAAAGATGATGATGTCTAATTTCTTGAACATAGCAGTTAGTGATACAGCAAATGTAGTGCTAATTCAAAGTACCTGGCCCATTATAGGCTCTATATAAGGAGTAACAATCATATTACTAGGGCTTTATTTGTTATAAACATTTTAATATATTAAAAAATTAAGAAGGAAAAAGTTTAATGAAGTAGTAATAATTTGTTTAGTGTGTTCAATTAAAAAAGAATTAAGATAAGATTATTACTTTCACTTGTTTGATAAAAACATTAGTATTTCTTTTTTGCTTTTTGAGCCATGACTTTCTCGTTAGTTAATTTGGACAGATCAAGAGATCTTTTCAAATGCATGAGTAATTATTATTAGATATTTACCTATGAAAATATAGTTCTTATTGTTCATATTTTTTTCTAAGAGCTATGCTTTTATCATCACATTTAATTTTTGAATTCATGGTAAATATGTTTTAACTAGGGTTTGTTTCACCCTTATCTCTGGTTAGTTTTATATTTTCAGGAATTTTATTAATGCAGGTGTGTTGGGGCATTAAAAAATAAACTTACTCTTCTGTAGTAATGATGGAGATAGCAGTGGCAAGTGGAATGAAATTTGGGTGTCAGGCTTAAGATATCTTTGACCTTGCTATCATGAACAATAAATTCAGTAAACATCTACTGAGCTCCTAGTGTGTTATGAACTTTAGGTGGAAAGAGTATTTACTAAAATGAAGAAAGTTTGTCTCTTATCCTCATGAAACAATTTTTTTTGTATAGCCAAGTATAATGTATGATCAGTGTTCTAATGAGTGCTCTTACTCAAGTAGAATAATTAATTCTGCTGGAGAGTAGAGTGAGTATGGATATTTTTTCAGACAAGACAGTAGTTGAGCTAAGCTTTGCAAGATGAATAGGATTATTCCAGAAGAATTTAGGGGAGAGATGTGTGAGGGGAATAGTCTGTTTGCTAGTTTGAAAGAGAAATAGGAGTTAATCAATTGGATGCCAAAAAACTTTAAAACACGAGAATTACTTCCATTCTCTTTAATTCAGTATCTACTAACTTGATTAATTTTGTTATCACATGAGAGGAATGATTCACATTAATAATATCTACAGATACAGATAGATAGCAAGGATACCAACTTATTACTACAAATGTGCTCTATCTAGAAGACTCAAGCATAGTGGTAGAGTAAAAGGTCACATAATTATAAGTAAATTTGTTGATTGGTAACTATTTTCTGATTTTACCTGCAGTCTGGATTAGATTTCCTTATTCAACTCTCTTTTAGCACTGTGTACTATCTAATCATTTTCAGTGGATATATGGACTGAGCTCTCATACAGTATCTCATTCCCTTTGTCCAGGTTTATGGGGGACAGATCATTTTCTCACAGAGTACAGGATAGGTGAATTGGAAGTAGTTTTAAAAAAGAACAGAAAGAAATTGTTATATAAAAGAAGAAAAATCAATGATAAAAACATTAGTATTTCTTTTTGCTTTTTGAGCCATGACTTTTGACTTTCTTGTTAGTTAATCTGGCCAGTTTTGAGGTCATTCCTTTTGCTTATTTATCTGTTGCTAACATTAGTTTATTATTCTCAGTCTAAATTTTTAATGTTGACAATTAATTGCAAACTGTATGAAACTTATTTGACTGGAAATAATGTAAAAGGTGGGATTGGATTAATTAATTTGTTTGGTTGTTTGTTTATTTATTTATTGAGTTGGAGTCTCACTCTGTTATCCAGGCTGGAGTGGAGTGGCATGCTCATGGCCACTGCAGCCTCAACCTGCTGGGCTCAGGTGATCCTTCTGCCTCAGCCCTCCAAGTAGCTGGAACCACAGGTGTGCGCTACCACACCCAGCTAATTTTTTGATTTATTGTAGAGATGAGGTCTTGCCAAGTTGTCCAGGCTGGTCTCAAATCCCTAGGCTCAGGCAATCCTTTTGCCTGGGCCTCCTAAAGTGCTGGGATTATATGCTGAGCCACTGCAACCTGCCAGGATTGGACTTAAAGAGACAGCTACAAAATTACTTAGTTTCAGATGAGCCACAGATAACTGATCTTCCATGAACAAGACAAGTGAAGAAGAGTCTTCAGACCCAATTGACTGTATAGACTGAGGAAGACTATGAAAAGCAGGGCATGTCTTACCTAATGTAGAAGCAGAGGGTTTTGAAGCCAGCAAGCCAATGATGGAAATATTTGTTGGAGGAACTAGGACGAAGTGAAGACAGCCAATCTGAACTTGCACCTAGAGGTCTATCTGAACAGTGAGATCACCAGTAGGGAGACAAAACGTATAAGGTGTGAAGGCCACAGAACCACAAAATGGGGCAATGGAATGTGGTCTGCACTGATTTCAGAGAGGGGGAGACTTTACCTGCAACAGCTTTTATTCACTATAAGCATGGAGATAAGTCAGGGTCCTTTAGTCAGAATGGAAAGAGGCAAATATCTCTTCATATCTTTAACCCTAACCATAACATATACTGGAATTTTCTTTAAAAGCATTGAAACAAAATTTTGTTCTTATCTTTTACATGAGACACATTGGAAGTCATCTGCAAATACTGGAAATCGTCTGCAGAGATTGGAAATCATCTGCAAATATTGCGAGCCGTAACTTTTTATTATCAAAGTGACTAGAGCACTGTGAAGCTGCTTTTCAAGGGAGTCTTTCTTCATCAGTGTTTTAGGATGAATGTGCCCAGCAGTGCATAGTCTTTCTTTTACCAGTCATACCTGGGGAAAAAGATGAAAAATACTCTGCTCCTCTATTTAACCCACACTACCATGTAAGAAATTTTGGACCTTCTTTGGAAAGAGAAAAATCTTAACCCCACAAGACATTAACAGTCCTTTTTTTTTTTTTTAGGAAGGACAGATTTATAACATGCTAGGTTGAATTTATGCGGAAAAATAAAAACAAAAACAAAAAGCAGTTGAATCTTGGGTTACAGAAAACAAATAATCCAGAAGATTTCATGACAGGGGTCAGCAGGCATATTCTTTGAAAATGTTATAGGAGAATTGGGAGACAGCTCAGTATTTGATAGATGCAAAAGTTAAATATCCTGTGTTTGCAAAACAAGATATGCTAAATGAACATGTCAATCTTTAAAGACATGAATTGATTTTTGTGGAATTTGGATAAATGTAAACAATGCAACGTCTTCATTACAGTGTTATCAGGTATTTACATTTACATTACAAAATTAGCTGATTTGTTCCCCCTTCCCCTTATCTTAATATACTATGTATTACATTATTTGAAATGTCTTTAATCTGAAACTTACGACTGATTGTCAACACAAATGTTTTGAGTTTGGAGAGGAAGTATTTGAGCAGATTTTATTTTTAAAATTAGTCTTATATTGCTGAATTTAAAAATGTCCCTATTTTATATTGGGTTTGTTATGAACTCTGCCTTTTTAAAGAGTGCAAAAATGCTTTAGATTATTCACTATCTTTTCAATTTTGTTCTTGCTTATAGAAGAAAGAGGAAGTGGTGACCACTTAAGGACAAGAAGTAGTTCCGTAGACACACACACACACACACACACACACACACACACACACACACAGCATCCATGTAATTTAAGACGGGTTAATGGGTTAACTTCCATGTTATTTAAGCGGGTTTTCTGACTTCAAACTGCTGGTTCCGATCGCTAAGCACTTACATTTAAAATACTAGCTTTTAGGAGAAGCGAGCTCCTCTCTCTTTCTCTTTGATTCCACCTTAAAACCCAGGGAGCCCAGCCCACATTTTAGCTCCTCCTACCAAGGATAAGACTTTCTCTAAGTCCGGAGCTGAAAAAGGATCCCGACTGAAACCTAGAGGCATAGAGGAGCCCGAAGATTCTCTTGTAACTCTGGGAACTGTAAGCAATATATTTACTCTTCGCCTGCTCCACTTCCCTCTCCCACTCTCCTTAGCTTTGACTTTGTAGCTTAATTGGAAGGAAGAAAGGACGGAGGGGAAACCTCACTGCTCTGAAAAGCCTGCATATCTTCTGTCTTCTGAAATGAGACACAGGTTAAGGATCTCAATGTCCTTTTCACCCACGAGAGTTTGCTTTCCTGGGTCTAAACGCACCGTGGAGTCGAAAGACAAGGGGTTTCCTTTAGTTGGAGTCCCGGAAAGTTAATGGCATTTCAAAAGGGCAGCGAGGTGGCGCCTATTTGGTTCCACGTGATGCTACCCAATGGTTACTGATGCCCAATGACGGTCCTAGCGATCTTTAGCGACAAAGTTTCTTGGCTCATTTAAGTTTTAATTTTAGAAGAATCGGTCCTTTCGGTTCCATAAGCAAAGCTTTCCCGAGTATTCAATGTATAGCAGTGTTCTGTGAAAGACGATATTGAAAAACTACCCGGTGTGCTGATTCTCCTTACCCAGAAGTTATTTGACGTGCCAGGAGAACAATGCTCAAAACCCGATACTCAAAAAGATTTAATCAGATTATACAGTCAAATTATGGGTGCGAACGCTATTTTAGTAATTTTGTTTCAAAGAAACAAGGGGAAAAGGCATTTGACTTTGAAATAACAGTGGCTTAACGCGTCTGTCTCCGACAACTTATACTCATTTTAACCTTGAAAATAAATTCCCCTCAAAAACTAGAACAAGAAATACTCCTTATACTGGTTGATGATGTAAGCATTTATTCAACTGAGGCAGATGGAGAAGCATATCATTTGGATCAGTGCCAATTCTAAAGTTATGTTTACAAATATAATTTGAGTTCCCGTGGGATTTGTATTTTTGTGTGTTGTGTAAATTCGGAATTATAGTCCAAGGGATATTTGTAGGGAATTGTAGTAAAATAAATTCTGTTAAGAGTCTTAAAATTATATTCCAAAGGTCGCTAAACCTTGTCAATCAAGTTGATGTTGGGATCAGAAACAGGTATTTATTTACTTTTTTCACTAAGCTCAGGAAGAGTTAAATTTTAAATTAAGCAATAATTGTGAAATGCATAGAGAAGTGTTTAATCTGCATTTGCTCAAAGCAGTTTTACAAACTTCCTGTAAGGGAAAGCATATTTTATGGGACAAGACACTGCATATTTTTTTTAACATTGTAAGTTACTTTTGAAGTGTTTTGCATTTATATTTAATATAAAAAATAAAAGATATTAACTAGACTTCTTTGCAACTGATGGTGTTCATTCCATAGACGTAATTTGGCACGTGTTTGTTTTAAACCATCATTATCTTTCCTAATGCTGCTACTTAGAAAGTAAAGTCAAACCAAATTATATACATATGAAAAAAACCTGTTCCAAAATAAAAAAGAGGAAGACACATTAGTTGTGGGGTCCTCTTGTATGCCTTTTAATTACCACCAGTGATTTTCCTCCCTTTTGCTTGCAGATTTTATAGCTTTAGTTATTTTCAACCTTTTGTTTTTATTTCTTGGGGAGTTACAAACCTTTCCTTCTACAAATCTTGTGACAGCTCTGGACCCCTCTCCAAAATAATGCACATTACAACACACACAATTTAAAACAACTTCAGGAAGTTCACAAATCCCTAAAGACAATTTATGCCACATGAAAATGCAGTGTTTCTTAGAACTTTGGAGTTTTCTGATACTATCAAGTGATTAATTAGCAAATCATTTTACTAATAAGTAAGGAACTGCCCAACAGTGGATGTTGTAGTACCCATGTTGTCACTTATTCATTGGAGTTCTGGAACTCCAAGCAAACTGGTGTAATGGAAAAAGCTACTTGCTTGGAAACCAAGTGGCCAAATTCCAGACTCAACCCCCATAATAATTAGCTGTGTATATTAGACTTGTAATTTTCCTGTAACATCTGTTATTTCTTATTGCTGAATGTAGTAAGTGAAACATAAGAAAAGAAGATTCAAGTTTTTAAAAAATTTTTTTAATTGGATTGTGGGGTATCTATATTTGCTACTTTAATCCCCAAATTCCAAACGATATTTCCCAAAATGATTATGTTTTTATAATATTATTGTTTATTGCAAAGATAAATCATGTTCAGTGTCTAAATTTTGTTAAATATATAAAACTGCAAAAAAAAAAAAAAGAAAAAAATTCACTATTATTTTCTCCAAGAGGTAATTACTTTTATTTATTTTTTTGAGTGGGAGTCTCACTCTTTCGCCCAGGCTGACGTGCAGTGGCACACTCACGGCCACTGTGGCCTCAGCCTGCTGGGTTCAGGTGATCCTTCCGCCTCAGGTGATCCTACCATGCCTGGCTAATTTTTTTGATTTATTGTAGAGATGAAGTCTCACCAAGTTGCCCAGACTGGTCTTGAACCCCTAGGCTCAGGCAATCCTCTTGCCTCAGCCTCCCAAAGTGCTGGGATTACAGGCTTGAGCCACTGTGCTCCACTGGTTATCACTATTAAAATGCCATTCATTTCATTGTTTATTTAATCGGTGAATATTTATTGAGTACCCAGTATGCATCAGAGCAGATACAGACAAAGAATTCATGTGTATACAGCTGTTTATAATTCTAGATATTTTTCTGTACATACCCTCACATGTAGATTTGCAAAATTGTGATCATACTCTTCATGATTCTTCTTCTTCACTCATGAATTATTTTAAAACATGATTTTTAAAATAATTGTGTGTAATTTTGTATTCATTCATATAA
The DNA here is from genome assembly GCA_963574415.1 of Tarsius wallacei. NCBI lineage: Eukaryota > Metazoa > Chordata > Mammalia > Primates > Tarsiidae > Tarsius > Tarsius wallacei. The sequence goes on along the minus strand of CAUYQG010234790.1, from coordinate 24,313 downwards.
GAATTAAATAATTATTAAGCCCCTAGTATATGGCATTCACTATGCAAGTAATGGTAATCTATTCATGAGCAAGAATATAGCTCTTACCATATGTAATTTTTAGTCTGTGGATGTTGTGGTATTGACCTACCATAAATTGTTGGCTATTTAGACTGATTATAATTTGCCACTATTATAAGTAATGTTTTATCTAGAAATTCTTACATAAATGTTTATACACATTTTTATTTAATTCCTTAGGATAAATTATTAAAAGTATATTTTCCAAGTTCTAACAAAAATTCTATCACTTCTAAGTTGTAAGGTCATAAGCCAATTACTTTACCTCCTTAAAATGTTGTTTTCTCTGCATGCCACCACACTCAGTTACTTTTTTAAATTTTTTGCAGACACAAAGTCTTGCTGTGTTGCCAAGACTGGTCTTGAACTCTTGGGCTCAAGCATCTTCCCTCTTTGGCCTCCCAAAGTGCTGGGATTACAGGTGTGGACCGCCGTGCCCAGCAACATTTTGCTCTTGGAAAGAGTGTATCCATATATAAGCAGGATAAGAGAATAGAATTTTACTTTGTCAACATTGGGTATTATCATCAAACAGAAGAAACAGCAAATTCAACAACTTAGACAATTGTATCTTGTTTAAATTTACATTTCTTTCATAAACAAGGCTGAATAATTTTCATAGTGGCTAATTATATGTTTATGTTTTTGAATTGCCTCTTTCAATTAGATTTTTTAAAATAATGCTTTAATTTCTAGCATGATAAATATTGTTAGATATAATTTTGAAGAATGTTAGAGGTCTTAACAACATAGGTGAAATTTAAACTGGAAATATACGTTTTATAAACATTTTTTCTCATTTTTGGAGAATAATTTTTAGTGTTCCCTAAACTCTTCCCTTCTAAGTGGGTGAGAATGAATAGACATATGAAAGCAAGCATTTTTTAGTCTCACAGACCCATATTTTCCTAAAAATTAGATAACTGAAGAGAAGATGGCCAAAAACCCTTTTGGACCCTTATACAGTTCTTGGAACATCCCAGGTGCATAATGCAGAAATAATAGAGTTAGGACTAAAGGTTACATGATGACTGTTTGTTAAAAAGTGAGGAAAAGAGTGTTCTTGGTTGTCAACAACCAACTTAGAGAAAATGAACTTAGGCTAACTTTTCTTATTCTACCTCTTGACTATTAGAGTAATAAACAGTTGGAGGAAGTAAAGGTTGGTTCTGGAGTTCTTCCCAAGGAAAACAATAAATACAGCAGGTGTTTAGTCTTTTGATACCATTATTTGCCTGAGAAAAAAAGGATGTGCCATATTTTTGCCACTCTAGCTTTGCGATTCTGTTTTTTGGCACTCTGTGATTCTTAGTTCACCCTTACAACATCCTTGCAATTACAGTTTATACCTCTCCTTATACTAATATAAAATAAATGTGAATAGTTTGGTGCTTACCATAAGTGGATTTGTAAAGCTGCCCTACCAGTTGAATCATTTATTTAATAAATTCAAATGACTTTAAAGAAACTCAGCAAACACTTATGAGTTATTCATATGAGAATTTAACCAACACTGGGTTGAAGATGATAGGCCAAGAGACTGACAACCTCAACACACAACAAAACTGAAAATATAAACCAATCTGTTAACCAACTGAAGCACTTAAATGCTTCAATGGGAATCACATGACTTAGAGATAAGCCATTTGACTTTCTTTGCCTAGCCCCCAATTTTCTTCCCTCCCCTCTTAGCACATGAGTGAGTCAACTGCTCCCTTTTCCTCAGTCTTCCTCCTCGTTTGCTTGAGTTTTGAAGTCTGCAGGAAATGTAGGTATTTTAGGTAACTGTATGTTTTGAGTTAGAAAAAATTGTTCATAATATGCGTAGTTTCAGTATTCTTCCATAGTACAGAAAACTCATATTATAATGCTCAGCTTATACTTGCTTAGGTTTCTAGTTCATTACTATTAAATTTACACAATTTTCACATTATGTAGCAAAAAAAAAAAAATAGGGCTAGTAATATCTTTTATTTGCACAGCAGTTTGTGATTGATAGAGATCTAAGCACTTCATTAATTCCCGTATTAACTGTGTAAGTTCACAGAGCAGGTCTGACCATCCACATTTTACAGATGTGAAAAGAGGTTCGAGACCCGCCTGGGCAACTTGGCGAGACCTCATCTCTACAATAAATCAAAAATCAGCCGGGCATGGTAGCGCGCGCCTGTAGTTCCAGCTACTTGCAAGGCTGAGGCGGAAGGATCGCCGGAGCCCAGCGGGTCGAGGCTGTGGTGGCCGGAGCGGCCGCTGCACTCCAGTCTGGGTGACAGAGTGAGACTCCAACTCAAAAAAAAGAAAGAAAAGAGGGCTGTTGAAAATTAAAATGGGACTGGGTGTGGTGACTCACTTCTGTAATCTCAGCACTTTGGAAGGCTGAGGCAGGAGGATTGCTTGAGCCCAGGATTTTGAGACCACCAGCCTAGGCAACATAGTGAGACCTCATCTCTACAAAAAGGAAAAAAATTAGCTGGGTGTTGTAGTGCACACCTGTATCCCCAGCTGCTCTGGAGGCTGAGGTGGAAGGATTGCCTGAGCCCAGGAGGCTGAGGCTGCAGTGAACCTGGATGGTGCCACTGCACTCTTGCCTGGGCACAGAATGAGACCCTGATGTAATTTTTTAAAAAAAAGTCAAATGGCTTTTTAAATGTCTAATTCTTATGATTTCTATTTTGAAACAATTAAATGCTATAATTGATTAACTGATTGATTTATATTTTCAGTTTCGATGTGTGTTATTTGAAGTTGTTAGCCGCTTCCTATTGGAGTTCTCATCCAAAAAATTATGAGGGAAGGCCCAGAAAGCCCACTGTCTCAGTGCATTTTTCCATAATAACTGTTCTATCCTATGACTTGATTACTGATTGACTTAATAGAGAAAGTTACACAAACACTTAATAATGGAGAAAGTAGTGCAACATTTATGTCTTATTTTGGAGCTATCTCCTATTTTGTACAGACATATGCTGCTTTAAGAAAATAAAATATATGACATTTTATTGAAAAAAAGACACATTAAGGAGTAATTTCATGAGCTGTATAAGAAGTACTGATTTTACCAAAGCTTTTACTTTAATGTTGGTGATAAAGAATTTTCTTAGACTATTCTAAGTATAACCTACAGTGTCTATGGCTCGTTCTGGCTCTTATGAAATCTGGCAGTTGACATAAAGCATTTGTATCAAAATGGCTATTCTGACCTTAGATTTATTACTTGTAGAAAAATTATTATTTTATTTTTCCAAACAATTCAGTAGTTTATGCTAAAGCAGACCCTCCTTCTCAGGGGTAAGAAGCAACTCTAGTTATACACTTAGCTTAGCATGCATATGTATAACATTGTAATACATGATATAAAATAGATACAAAATAGACTGATGCAGCACTACCACTAGAAACATTTGGTCAGCAAATGGTTTCTGAATTTCAGTTAGTAAATTGACACACTTCCTATTTGCCCCACACTTTTATACCCACAGCTTTGATAAGGTAAATAAGTTGAGTGCAGTAAACTGGGATGTTAACCTCTTAGGCAAATAAGGATGTTTGCTAAATTCTTGGATCTATAACTGTAGAAGAGAAAGTGTTTGCCTGGGATAGTCTAGGGGCAGATAAATGGTCTTTTAGGTTTTTTCCAGTCTCTGCTTTTTTAAATCGATTAAACAAAAGGCAATGTATTTTGTGAACTTTCTTACTTGTTTGATATAATATTACGAAACTATTGAGAAAAGTATTTTAGAGCAATTATGGAAGATTTATAGAAAGGCAATTTGGGGAAAAGTGCCTAAAGAAGCATGCAGTTAGGGGATCATTCCGTATGGATTCCTGCATCTGTAATTAAGATTTCTTAATATCCATTAGTCACTGTTATGGCTACCACAAACCTCAAACAGGTATCCACTTCCTTTTCATTCAACTGACATAAAGAAGAGGTAGATGAATTTAAAATTGACTGAGGTCATGAACTTAGATCTCAAAGAGATAACTAACACCAGGGTATTTCTGTAGTTCCTGGAATAATCTTCTAAATCACTACTTTCAATGAACAATGGTAATACAAGTTCAGAAAATAACTTCAAAATGTTATATCCTTGATTCTTAGAAGAAGTTGCTGATAACACATTTTAGGAAGGTTTGTCACAGAAAAATTCAAGAGATTTCTTGGTTAATTAAATATTTAATTGCAAAGTCATTAGATGGTAGCAACCATGGATTTACATTTATAATATATAAAAAGTTCACAATATTACATGGGACTTTTCCTCATCATTATCACTGTAGTGATGCTTTTGTTGGCAGTGAAAAGCAATAAAATAATCAACTTTGTAAGACTTGTTTGGTGCAGAAATTCTTATTATTTAAAATATGTTTTAGATTGACATATTCATTTTTAAAATAGCTTATGCTATTAATACCTTAAGGTATTAATAATACCTAATACATAAGGTATTAATATGCATTAATAAGTTTTGACAATTTTAATTAATTGATATGTACCAATAATCTGTATATTATGATATAGTATCACTGATGCATATTAATAATTGATATGAATTAATTCATGTCAGCCATGAATTAATTATTCAGTACATTATACATTGTATATTAAATGTGTTAATAATTGATACTAATTGTTACTACATATGGACATGTGTTAATAAGGTCATTAATTAATATAGATTAATTATTAAGGTATTAATCAACCAAGCTAATTTGTGAATCTAAGGCATAATTTAAATAGTAAGAATTTCTGCAAACACTTTCATCATCACAATGAAAAGAATGCTCTTTTATAAATTGTAATTGTCTGTGAAAAATGATTTCTAGATAGGCAAAATGTATCTTTTTAATGCTTAGAAAAATAATAGGTGCTGTATGAAGCAATTTAGATAGTCTGTACTCTTCTTTTTTACATAAGAATTTTACCTGCTGGATCAAAGAATGCAGATGCTGATATTAGCCAGGACTTGTTGGTTACTGGGTAGTATGCATTTATTCCTTCACTAATTCAGCCAGTTTTAATTAATACCAGCTACATGATAGGCACTGTGTTACGTTTTAGGCACACACGGATGAATAAAGCAGTTGTCGTTCATTTCGTCTTGGAGGAAAGAGACAATAAGTATACAAAAACGCATAATAAGTGATATAAAGGAAGTAATTAGGCTTCAATAAAAGAGAGTAATATGGGAAGGTGGAGGGTGGGAGGGTCTTGCTGAGAGTTAGAATTGAAGCCCAGATAGGAGAGATGAGAAACCACACAGGAAGGCCCATGGAGTGAGGGTGGCATGGCGGCCATGGGGACTCTAGACCGAGAACAGCAGTTGTAAATGAGTCCGCAAAGATGCCACCAAGAAATTAGATGGGAGCAGGAATTGCTGGTCGCTGGAGGGAAAGTGGTTCCAGAGGAAACAAAGATGTTGCGTAAGATGAGGACAGAAAAGTGGCCATTAAATTTGAAAACTTGGAGCTTGTTAATGATCTTGATAAGAGCTATTTCGTGGAATGGGGAGAGCAGACGTAAGTGGAAGTGTGGTAGGAGCGAGTGGGTCCTGAGGACGCAAACCCTCGGATACAGGGTGAGGAAATGACCCTTTAGAGAAATCTGTCAGTGAAACACAGCATCCAAATAGCCACATAGCGGGGAAAAGGAATAAGGCATGGACAGAGACTGTAACAGGTTTGCCAATTAGATTATCCGGTTGAAAGCAAAGCATAATGATTCAGGAAAGAAAGACATGGCCATCATGTCCTGGAGGAGGAGAGAGGGATTTTATATCCAGAGAGCTGCATGTGGTGCCAGGTCTGTAACTGGAGAAGGAATGTTGCCTCCTTTGTGACGAAGAAGGGGAACCCAAGGGTGCGAGTAGGGGGTTTGCAAACTTGGTGGTGGGAAGATGAGAAACTTCCCTCTGGCGATTTCTGTGTTGTCAGTGAAGGCAGATGAAGTCACTTGCTAAGAGGAGGTGGGGCTGGGGTAAGAATTGAGGGTGGGGGGGAGGGAGCAAAGTCACTTCCTCCGGTGGGAATGCAAATTCACTAGAGAAACTTTGAAAAATGCTGTATGGCGTTGAGTGTCTCTTTGGCGTTGAGAATGTGAACCTAAAATAAAAATGGCTTGCCTAGTTATGTGGTTTTCTTGTTGCCATGTTTAAATGCTAGAAAAAAGAAGCTTGATGGTTCTTCGAGAGTGGGAGTTTTCAAAAGAGAGAGAAAAAAATCTGGTGATCCTTAAAGTGAACCACTAGGGCACTATTAAAATAACAACAACAACAAAACCCACCAAGAAAAATGCATAGAAATTCATGAGCTTAAAGAACACAGGTCCCTTTATCTAAGGTAATTAGTGACTAGCAGGGGGTAGTCTCAAATTGGCTGATTTCCAGTTCTAGTCAGTAGGAGTTGAACCATTGTTCTTTTCAAAGTCTTGGATTCATTACCCGGCCGTTTGCTACGTCCATTTGCTACATCCGGTTCTACACTTCAGTGAATCTCAATTACCTGTTCCAGAAGCCATCATTCTGGAATCTTTTTTTTCTTCAGTTCTAGTGGGTAGAATTGTTGCTGTTGTCCTTTGAAGTTCTGAATGTTGAACAGTTTGCCTCCCCTGCCTTTGTTGAATCCCTGCTAAGTTCTGTCCCTTGGCCTTTGTTGACTTCCCCAGGTTTCTGAGGGCACATTAGTGTTCTCCAACATAAGGTTTTATAGAAGTGGAACCCTTGCAATTCTACAACATAAAAACATCTAAAACATTTAGTAATAGTAATAATAGACTATCAGAAAAGACAGTTATTCACAGCCCTGCTACCAGGGTGTATTTTCTTCACCCTGACATAAATCCTCCATTTTGATGTAAAAGTCACTGCCCTTTCTGTTCTTTTTTCAATTCTTAGCATTTTAGAGAACAGCTGGTTGTCATAATGAACATATTTTTCAAGGACTAAAATAATAATATTAAACTATTGACTCATATTTCCTCAAAGTTAAAAAAAACCCAAGAAAACTCTTTTTCCTTCCAAAGTCTGTTAGCCATTTCTCCTAAATCCCCTTAACATGAAAGGGCTTTAATTTTATAAGGATGAAGGCCTGTCTTCTCCATGGATGGAAGCAGCAAGTCTGCACAGGTCAAGCCAGACAGCTTCGTAAGAAGAGGGGAAGCTCTTTGTGGTCAGACCACTTGAGTTTGCTTCTGGCTCTGCTCTTCTCCAGCGGCTGTGCCTGGTACTCAAGAGCTGCTTCCTTTGCCTCCTTTTCTCCCCACCTCCAGGAGACATGTCATGAATGGGAAAGTCATTCTGAACTTTATTTCTTGCCCCGTCCATGTTTGTTAGGCTATGGTGTGGATACACTTATCTAACATGCTCCCATTTAATTTCTCATTGACAAAATAAAGGTGAGTATAACTTTGCTTTGTTGATTTCATATTTTCCAAAAGACCCATTGAGGCAGTAATTACTTTGCTAATTACTTTAGATAAAGGTACCTGTGTTCTATAAGCTCATGAATTCCTATGCATTTTTCTTGGTGGGTTGTTGCTGTCTTATCAGCAGAAGGTCAACTGAACCCTTCTTATAAGATGTCATTGATGTCTTTTTGGCATCGTTCTGCTGTTGATCAAAGGTTGAGAAAATATAAACTTTGTTTTGAAGCAAATGACAGCACTTCAACCCATGTTTATTACATGTAACACCTAAATATTCAGGATGGGCTATGTGTTTGTTATGGTGCTATCAGGGATAGGAAATACACAAAGAACTTAATTTTCTATCATTTAAGCCTTTTTAGTGCTGTTATTCTGTTCTCAAAATTTTTACATTAAATTTTAAAATTACATTGATGTACTTCACAGAAGTAGAAGGGGAAGACGTGATGAAGGGGAAGACGTGATGCAAGTCTCCAAAACATAAATCAATATTATTAAAAAGGGTCTACAGACTGCCGTGACTCCATGTATTTCAATTGGTTTTCTTTGCAAACCAATGCTCTTATTTTATGAATTTTTAAATGTTGTACTGTATCAAGGCATCCCTAGACTTCACTAGACCGCCACAGATGTTCATGAAAGTAAACAAGACTAAGAACCCCCGAGGATACTTCCCTCAAGTGTATACTTTCCAATTGACTTTTTTTTTTTTTGAGTTGAAGTCTCACTCTGTCGCCCAGACTGGAGTGCAGTGGTGGCTCCCAGCCACCGCAGCCTCTACCTGCTGGGCTCCGGCGATCCTTCCGCCTCAGCCTTCCGAGTAGCTGGAACCACAGGCGTGCGCTACCATGCCCGGCTAATTTTTGATTTATTGTAGAGATGAGGTCTCACCAAGTTGCCCAGGCGGGTCTCGAACCCGCAGGCTCAGGCAATTTACTCACCTCGGCCTCCCAAAGCGCGGGATTACAGGCTGAGCCACTGAGCCCGGCCAACATTCCGTATTTTAAATTACCAGATTTGTCTTACCAGCTGCCTTAAAAAGTTAGTTACTGTGCTAGTTGAAAAAGTGAAGCAAGCCAAGAATGCTGATAATTCCATCTAGTAATAAAATGGATCTCCTGAAACGGTTAAGCCAGTAGGATGGTTTTCCTGGATGTTTTCCCTGAACTGTTTACCTTAGAGAAAAGATATGGCTTTCCCTGCTATGGAAACCCTGAGTATGTCATGTAAAAAGGCAGCAATTAAAGAGGGCGTGGAATCCTCAACAAAACACAAATACTCCCTAGGGGAGCATATTTGCAAAATGTTCAGTCTGGAGAGAGAGAAAGTGGTAGAAGTAAAGCTGTTCTCAAAACATGCTTTTATTCTAGCATTTTATGCCACATTGTTAGACATATTTAAAAAGTGTTAACACCAAGTGCGTCATCATTATCAGTTTCTTTTACGTAGAAGGCAGAACATTATTATTCTACATTTTCTGGACATGAACATCATATACAGGTACTTAATACCAGTCAATGTGATATTATTCCATAATGGTCTGTGTGAGCAGATTTTTTTAAAGCTCTGTCTAATATTTGTAAGGAAACAACTTATAACTATGATTCAAGCCTAGAAAACAGTAAAAGATGAAAGTGATTATTTTAAAGCATGAATGGAAATTCCACTACCTGTTTTTCTGAAATTCATATCTTGAGTCTACTCTACATTACCAGACAATAACTTGGTCACTTAAAATTCTGTCCAAACTAAAATGTATGTATATATGCCATTTTAATTTTGGTTATATTTCTTTTTAACTCCTGTGTGTGTATGTGTGTGTGTGTGTGTGTTTTGGTTTATACCTTTAGGCCTCAGCTTATAAATTTGCAAAATGAAGTATTTTCTAGGTGGTGAGTATGAATTTTTCCTCCAACTCCAAAATTTCTTGACCTTAAAATATAGCCAGAATGGCCACTTGTCTTTGGCTACCAAGAGGTGAAACAATGGAAAATAACAGCAAACCAGAACGTTCAAGGAACAAAACTAGCTTGGGAGTGAGAAGACATTCTTGCTTTGTTTGTAATATAGCATGGGAAACTGGGCTGACCAGTTTTCTGACCCTTAAAATGGACAGATTTACCTGGATGAGAACTTTCCAAATGTAAAGTGGTAAAGGAAATGACATTATGCACTGTGTTTCATTTGTATAGAATGTTTATGTGTGTGTGTTTGTGTGTGTATGTATGTATGTTGGGGGGGCGTTTAAAATAATCAGATGAGGGCAGTTGCTCCGTCTTAAAGGTACTATGCTGTCTATCATCTTCACACTTCAAGTTCAGATGCATGTTGTATCTCATATCACATCTGGACTTCTCTGGCTGGTTGTGTCTCTGCCTCCTCAAGTACCATGTTTTTCTGTTCTCCATCATCTTTGTCTAACTGCTATGTTTATATTATTGAAGTGTGTATAGGTCTGTAATTCAGCCTTCCAACTTTACACATTGAAACCCTGAATCCTAGTACCTCAGAATGTGAGTGTGTTTGGAGATAGGGCCTTTAAAGAAGTGATTAAAATGGGGCTGATAGTGTGGGTCCTAATTCAGTCTGTCGGTTGTCCTTATAAGAAAAAGGGGTTTGAACATACAAGGCGCTGCGAAAGGCTCATGTGCACAGAGGAGAGAGCATGTGAGGTCACAGCAAAAAGGCAGCCTATCTGCAAGCCCAGGGGAGAAGTCGCAGAAGAATCCAAACCTGCAACACTTTGATCTTGGCCTTGCAAACTCCAGAACTGTGAGAAAATAAATTTCTATTGTTTAAACCATTCAGTCTGTGGTACTTTGTTAAGGCAACCCTATCAAACTGATACAAAGTGCCACTTTCATCATGCCACCTCCTTGATAAGACTCTATAATAACTCTACTGCTTATAGTATAGCATCTCAGAATCTCTGCATATCCCTTAGGATGTTTGGTAGAGTGGGATAATGTTAAAAACAAAAGAGGATTCTAAAACCAGCTAGCCCCTGTTCCCCCAGATGACTGGGAAGTTTGACACTCTGAGGGACAGTTATTCTCTTGTAGACTCTTTGTGTGGGAGTCTGCCTTAGTTTGAGTAGTCAAATCACCTAACCTTTTTTTTTCTCTTTTAATTTTTATTTTAAAATTGTGGGGTACAATTCAGGGCTAGGTATACAAATATTCACCTTGCAAGTACCCTTATTGATGAGGCGTGCCCTCCCCTTCCCCAGGCAGATATCGACTACTGTCAATCCCACCTCCCCACCCGCCCACCCTCCTACTTAACCTTTTTAATCCTGTTTTTTTCCTTAAATCTCAAAAATAGTGATAATAATTCCTATCTTGCTATAAAAATTAAACGAGATGGTATATATTAATAACAAAGTAATTGCTACCTAGGAAATATTTAACCAGTGTGAATTTTTAAAGTTAAGTATTCACGTAAGCAATTACTAAGATATCTTCCAGTTTATCATTCTGGGTTCTACAAATAGACTCTACTTCTCTTTGATTATTTCTCAACACAAGGCCTCATTTATGATCTTGCCAGTTTTCCCCGGTACATGCAAATTCTCAGGTTTTATTATTCATCCTTTAGTCAGTAGTAACTGAGCGATAACTCTGGGTCCAACAGTAATACAGGGGGAAGAAGAGAGAACTTCCCCCGTGTTGCTCACAGCTAGGGGAGCTAGGGGTGACATACACTGTATAAAATGGTAATATAGTATACAACAATGTGGTAAGAGATGCCAAGAAGTACAAAGGTCCGAACCTAGGAGATTACGAGATGACTGACTTTACAGAGTTAACTGATGCAGAACCCAGAATGACAGGCAGATATTATCCTGCAGAGAAGGTGTGGAGAAGGACTGCACTGAGAAGAGGCTGAGGTGGCATAGAATATCTCCAAGTTCATGGCCTTTTTCTAGAGGAAATGTTTCCATTTACCGTTTCTATGCATCTAAGCTCTTTCACATTTTCAAATATCATCTTGGATATCTACCAATTTCTTTGAATCCTTTTCTATTTTAAACCACCAGAATCTCTCCCTTCTCTGTAACTTTAGTAGGCATTCTATATATACTTGTGTGTTTAAATAATGAGCTTTCAATAGTACAAATATGAGGGATAAAGAAGCTGTGACGTAGGAATAAAAATGGAGTGGAAAAAAGCCAATTCAAAAGGAATAATGTGGACATCAACTTTATGACCAGACGTCTCACTGTGGGACCTCATAGTAGGTTCCATGCCATTGGGTTCCTGGCTCTAGAAGCTGACGTAGTTAATTAGCCTGTGCCTTTGTGTCTGAAGGCATGCTTTTATATTTCCTTGGAAACAGAGAAGTGTTTTTGTAGTAAACTGAAAGTATGGCTTGAGGGACATTTCTAACGTAAAGCAGCTCATTTACCTGCCTTGAATTCCATTGTTTCTTTATCCCTACTGTGTCTGTTGGTAGTATTAAAATCTTTGCTTAGCCTAAGTTGTTTTGTTAAAGTACCAGCATATTAATTTAATATTTGAAAACTTCCATAAAGCCTTAGTAACTATCTATATGAGAAGTATGATGGTGGAAACATGCTTTTTGTGTGTAGAATATTTTTCTATACCTAGTATAATAGAGAATGCTTTGACTTTGGCAGCAGACAAATCAATGTCTTGATATTTTTATTTTAAAAAATTTTAATGAATCAGAAACCACCGTATTTCTTTATTTCTATTAAAAACTTATTGTTGCGTATGAAAAATTCATGGTCTTTATACAAGGTCCGCGGTGAATTTGCTCACTAGAATTCCTTAGAAATTTCTACAGAGAGAGTTGTGTGAAGTTGAGGCAGCTTGGGGAAAAGCACCAGTTTCATAAACAACAACAATAATTAAATGATTATTTTGTATATCTATAACCTTCTAGGTACTGTGCATGGTGTTTCACATACATTTTCTTATTTCATCCTCCCACTGCCTCTGTGAGGTATATAGGGGCCACTTTTCCACTTACAGATGAGGAAACTGAGGATCAGGATCTAACAGACAGAGAAAAAGGAGACAGACTTGAGCCTGAATCATTCTGGCTCCAGTTTGAGAAGTTGCCACGACTTAAATGCTGAACCTCTTACTGTCTCCTCTGCTCTACACAGTGGAATGGAGGGAAAGAGAAAAAGATCCTTTTCATCCCTGTTCTTTTCTCTAGATACCACAACCCTAATGACAACCCCTTCTTTTCCTCTTGTCATATCACTCTATGCAGAGAAAGAGAGAAGTGACAAACACTCTAGTCTGGGTTTTTGTTTCTGTTCACTTTTTCTGAGAAGTCTATTTTACCCCGAAGACGTGACTAAAAGAGTTTTGGACAGGTCAGACATTATTAAGCATTTGTTGAAGCCAACATTTGCATTGCATAGGCAAGTGTGTTAGTGTTCAGGAAGTTTCTAATTATAGGGTAAGGAAAAAAAAAGAAAGTAAAAAAACCCTGAGTTTCGTATCTCTTACTTCACACTTAAAAGACTATGCACACTCACCACGTCTGGTTATTTTACTTGCAAGAAACAAAAAACCTGCTATTTCATGAGCATTCATGATAGTGGTTGTGCAACCTAGCTGCAATAAGGTTTCCATTACTGAGCTAATTCTGGGATGAAAAACATTTTCCTAGTGTTTAATGTGGCTAGTTGGGCAGAAATGCCTTAATTTTGAGGAAACCTAAAATATCTGCTGCTACTATTAAAAGTTACAGGGAGAAAAAAGGATGAAAGTGTTCCTAGTCCTAACTGGAATGTAACATGCAGTCACTGTCTGACAATAATGGCTAGTTATTTTGCCCTGAAGAAAGTGAACCTATACCAATAATTTCTACATAGGACCTTTCCATTGCTTATTTTGAACATAACTTTGAATAAAAATTAAACATGTAAGTTAGGTCTGTCCACATGTGTTACATCTTTTAAAAGAAAATTTTTATTTTGAAATAATTCACATAAGCACTTCACTTAACTTTCTGTTAAGTAAAACCTTACATAACCATAGCACATTATCAACACCAGAAAACTGACACTGGAATAATGCTATTAACAAAACAACAAACGTTATTTGGATTTCTTTTTTTTATAATTTTTTCTTTCTTTTTTTAATTTTAAAGATGTGGGGTTCTATTCAGGATTAGGTACATAAATAGTCACTGTACAGGTAAAGTTTGGGTACCTTTATTGATGTTATGTGCCTCCCCCACCCCTGGCAGTGTCCCACTACTGCCAATCCCTTTCTTATGGTATTATGATAAATGTTCAGGGTCCGCTTGTGAGTGAGTACATGTAATATTCAGATCTTTGTTTCTGTGATAGATCACTAAGTATTATAGACGCTAAATCCATCTAGGTTGCTGCGAAGTCCACACTTTTGTTTTTCTTTATGGTTGTGTAATATTCCATTGTGTATATGTACCATATTTTCTTTATCTAGTCCACTTTTGTTGGGCAGCATGATTGGTTCTATGTTTTTACTATTGTGAATAATGCATGTGCAGATATCTTTTTTATAGAGTGATTTGAGTTCCTCCAGGTCTGTTCCCAGAAGGGGGGTTCGCAGGGTTGTGTGGAAGGTCCATTTTAAAACCTTTTAGAAATTGCCACACTGTTTTCCACAGAGGTTGTACTAGTTTACAGTTCCACCAACAGTGAACAGCATTCCCTTTGCTCCACATCCTCTCCAGCATCTGTTGTTTTTTGAGCTATTGATGATGTGGTCTTAATTTGCATTTCTTTGATGATGAGTGAGGCTGAGCATTTTTTTCATGTATCTGTTGGCTGCTCCTATGTCTTCTTCTGAGAAGTGTCTATCGATATCTTTTGCCCACTTTTTAATAGTTTTTTTTTTTCCTTTTGACACATTTGAGTTTCTTATAGATCCTGGATGTTAGGCCTTTGTCAGATTTACAGTTGGCAATATTTCTTATTTGGATTTCACCAGTCTTTTGTATGCATTTGATTTTATCCAGTCTGATAACCTCTGCCTTTGACCGCAGTGTTAAATCACTCACATTTAATGTTATTGGAGGCATGGCTGGATTTCCATCTTCCATTTCACACTATTTTTTATATGTCTCTTCTCTTTTTTATTCCTTTATTCCTTGTATTAATTAGATGGGTTCTGGTGTTCTGGTGGACCATTTTAATTCTCTTGTTGGTATTTTAGTTAAAATTTTGAGTGATTTTCTTAGTGGTTGCTCTAGGAATTACACTATATACCTTAATTTATTATAACCTACTTTATGTCAATAGTAACTTAATTCCATTAAAATACAAAACTTTACTTCAGTATAATTCCAGTCCCTCCTTTTGTGCTATTGTTGTTATATACATTCTCTGTGTATGTTAAAAATATAAATTTTATGTTATCAAATACAGTACTGTAATTTATTGCTTTATAAATTTCTTATCTTTTAAAGAATTTTAGAGAAGAAAAGATTTATAAAATGCTTTATATTAACCTATATATTTAATCTTTCTGGTACTCTTCATTTCTTTCTACGTATTCAGTTATGGTCTGATGTCATTTTCTTCTCCAGTGTAGCTCCATTTCGTCTTCCTTCTTTTTTTTTTTTTCCTTTTTTTTTTTTTTTGAGTTGGAGTCTCACACTGTCACCCAGACTGGAGTGCAGTGGCTGCTCCCAGCCACCGCAGCCTCGACCTGCTGGGCTCCGGCCATCCTTCCGCCTCAGCCTTCCGAGTAGCCGAAACTACAGGCGTGCGCTACCACGCCCGGCTAATCGTCTTCCTTCTTTTATGTTATTATTTTCAAATATATGAGAATCCCTCAAAACCTGAAATTTAGTGATTAAAAGTTGCATATTTATTTTTACATGTTTAAACTTCTGTCACCTTCAAAATACTCTTTATTCAATGCAACACATCTACCAAGATACTTTTCGCACTGCTTAAAATAGCTTCTGAACTTGTCAATTTTGATGCCTTTTGGTGTTTCTGCCATTTTTTGTTTCACCTCTTCCACAACAGCAGAGTGTTTCCCTTTTAGGACTTTTTTCATCTGCGAAAACAAAACAAAACAAAAGTTGTTCAGGGCGAAATTAGATGAATAGGGAGGGTGGGACATGGGGGTCATGCCATTTTTGGTCAAAAATGACTGAACACTCAGCTCATTGTGGGCATATGTGCTTATAAATCACCCATCATGAAATGGGCAAACACATTGAAAGAATTTACCAAAAAAAAAAAAAAAATTAACCAAAGTCAAACGCATCCTCTTACAACAATGCTAGTTGGTATTCTATGTTGATGGGTTTCTAGAGCTGAGTGAGGCCCACCCTTCAAAAAATAATTTTGCTTTTTGAGGGAGTCCTTCCTCTTATATATGTCGCATCTTTAAATAAGGCCAACAATACAATTTTATAATTGTTATTTTACACAATTGACATATACTTCAGTTAAGAGAATACAAGAGAAAATACATATATTTATTGTCTTTAAAAATTGTCTGTATACTTATTTTTATTGATGTTCTCTATTTCTTTATGTGGATTTGTGTTACTTCCTTTCAGCCCAAAGAAATTTCTTAACTATTTCTTATAGTGCTTGTCTCTAGGGAACAAATTATCTGTCTTTATTGATGTGGGAATGTTTTTATTTCTCCTTCATTTTGAAGAATAATTTTGCTGGCTATAGTATTCTTGGTTTACAGTTTTTTTTTTGTTTATGTGTTTTGTTGTTGTTCTTTTGGCACTTTGACTATGTCATCTCACTTCTTGCAGGCCTCTACTGACCTTATGAGAAGTAAATCTGTTAACTTTATTTTGGTTACCTTGTATGTGATGAGCCATTTTTCTTTTACAGCTCTCAAGTGTTCTTTTTGTCTTCAACTATCAACAAATTAGCTATGATAAATCTAAGTATAGATCTTTCTGTATTTATTACACTTGGCATTGATTGAGGTTTTTTTAAAATGTGTTTTTAATCAATTTGGGAAATTTTCAGCTATTATTTCTTTAAATACTTTTTCTTCTCTCTTTTTTTCCTTCTGAGATTAGCATACTTGATGTTCTCACCAAGTTTCTGAGACTTTTAAAATTTCTATTAGTTATTTTTTTTTCTTTTCTTTGGGTTGGATTATCTTTATTGCTATCTCTCTAAATTTACTGTTGATTTCCTCTAGTGAACTTTGTATTTTAATTATCATGCTTTTAGCTCCAACTTTCTATTATATTCTTTTTTCCAATGTCTATATTCTTCTATTGATATCTTCTATTTGATATGTTATTATGTCATATTTTACTTTTTAAAGCATGGTTACCTTTAGTTCTCTGAACATATGTGTAATAGAGGCTTTGAAATATTTTCTGTTAAGTTCATTATCTGAAATTCCCTCAGAGATTGTGACTATTGAATGCTTTTTAAAATGTGTATAGCTCACACTTTCCTGTTTTTGTTGTTGTTTTTGAAAACTAGAAATTTTACATTATATGTTAGTTATAGATCTCATATTATAGTAACTATGGAATCTAATCTTTCCTCTGGGAAAGTCATTGTTGCTGATTGGTTGGTTGGTTTAGTGATTTTCTGTAACTTGTTTTTGAAGGTCTTCCCCTATAGTATTCAACTTCTGATGTGTCTAACTCAGTTTTTGTTTGTTTTATATTCCTGTTTTTATTTTTAAGCCTGATTTCCTAAGGGTTGCTCTTGGGTCAGCGTAGCTTAGCTGACAACTAGTGATTGACTAAATGTTTACTTAAACTCCTTAAGTAAGCAGTTTTCCATCTTTTGCCATTTAGTCTGCATATGCCTTGGGGAATTCATTTTTTAATATTCAGGCAGTTTACAAGTCCTCCCTGGTTTTTACTTTCTGAGTTACTGAGGCTTCACATTTCGTAGCATTGAATATACACATAGTCGTTAAATGGTTATTTGTGATAATCCCGCTCAGTTTTGTCAATGTTTTTTGGGGAAAAGATTTCCCAAGGTTCTCATTCTGTCATTTTGGATATTGGTTTACCTATGTGTTGGACTTCAAAGTATAAACTTTGGCCAAAACCCTAAAATATAAAACTTAAGATATAAAATACTAAAATGAGTTATGAAGTAGTCTACACTTTATGTTTTTAAGAAAGCAGATAGACAAAAACATCATACAAATCTAAAACTTATGTCCTTCACAGTTATTAAAGCATTGAAATAGTAGAGATGTGGGAAGAGCATTGGAAGAGTTGTGTTGTTTATTTGTTTGTTTGTTTTGGAGAGCACTGCTATGAGTACAGCCTCTCTTCTTTTGGAGAAGGGATCTGGGGGAAAATATACCCAGATATATCCTGTCAAGGGAGAAGCCTTTAAGAAGATTGCTCAAAAAGCTCATCAGAGGGTTTAATTTTTGTCTACTGCAGTAGGCTGCTGTCTAGTCATGCTTGAGATATGTGAAGAGACACAGGTAGCAGAATAAAGAGTTATATTTGGAAAGTAATTGAATTCTCAGGGTCTGTTGGAAGAAAGATAATACTTATGAGTATTTTCCATGGACCAGAGAGAACCCTGGGAAGGGGTCTTAAATCTTATGCAAGGGTTTGCCTGGTGGAGCAAAAGGAAAAGAAAACTAGAAGAGGATCACAGGATACATTGAGGCTGGAGAAGAAAACATCACTCCTAGCTAGCATAGAGATACATTTGTACATGTCAGGGAACATAGGAAAAAGATCTCAAAAATAAAGAATAGAGAATCTTGGAAGAATCCGCAAAAAACATCCATGAAAGAAAGACCCAGCTTTAACATGTACCAGGCCCAGAGATAACAAAGTCAGTTTATAAAAGTACTAGTGAGGTAATACCTTTCTTCCCCCATTCTCTCTCCCCCTTCATCCTTATCCAACCATGAAGGGTTAAAAACAAGAGTTACCAAGGTTGGAAGTGTTAGATTCTAGGCAGGAGATGCCAGTGACCACACCCCTTCCTCCTTGCAACAAGCTCTGCCTTGGATTGGAGAGAGACTTCAATTTAAATTTCTGTTTTTTTAAATATTAATGGAAAAGTTCTAAGGCTGCCTAAGGTTTTATGAAGGCAGGAGAAGAGTTAGCCCAGAATGTAGTTAAAGAACAAAGAAAGTTACTGTATGATTAAATGCCATGCATCATGTTTGTTTAATATCCAGATATCTTGTAGTTCCTAACCTAGTAGTTTCACAGAAGAGTTAACCTTGAATGGAATTAAAGAACAAAAGAAAGTTACTCCAAGATTAAATGCCATGAGTCATGTTTGTAGAGAGAGAAATCTCTCTCTCTCTCTCTCTCTCTATATATATATATAGAGAGAGAGAGAGAGAGAGCAATAGAAAGAGAGAGAGCAATAGAGAGAGAAACAGAACTAGACCTGGACACTTGACTGTCTTAGTATATTTCTGGCTTTTGACTTTAATATCAGGGAGCCTTTATGCAAGTCTTGCTGAAGTATATAGCAGAGGCTAATAGGAGATGATGAACAGAGTGATTTTAAATGGAGTTGCTGGAAATAAAAAAAAGAGGAAATAAAGTTGCTGACACCTAACTTTGGGCCCAGAAACAGACTTCCTCTAAACATTTTGAATATTAATTTTACCCCTTTTAGAATTTCACTTGTTCTGCTTTTTTAAAAAAAATATAAGTAGAGATTAATATTTAACATCCTTTGACATTAAGAATAGTTAAGACTAAAAAAGAGAGACATCAAAAGAGAGTGTAGCAGTATTTTGTGAATTTTTTTTCATCCATAAACTTGACATTACTTTGAGTAATTTCAACCATCTATCCACTTGTCTAACAAATCTTTTTCCTGAACCTACTATATTTTATGTGCAGCAAGATGTGGTCACTGACTATGCATCTTTAGTTTTCCAAGAAAGGCAGACATTGTGTAAATGGAATGAAGTGCTAGAAGGAGAAGTCCAGAGTGAAAGTGGAACCAGGAAGAGGCAGACCACAGGTCACAGAAAGCTTGTCTGTGGAAGTGATATTTAAACTGAATCCTGAAGAATGGGTCAGGTTCAGCTAGGGGAATAGTGGTTGCCTGCACAACCCCACATGATCTGTGCTCTGCCTATATTTCACATCCTAAGTCACTTTTGTGTTTGTTCACCATTTGCCGGCTTCTTGTCTTCTCTCAGTTCCTCAAACTGTCTGCCTGGAACATTATATTCCAGACCAACTTCCTTCTCACCCTCTTTTAGTGCGCAGCCTCAGATTTTTCTTTTCTGCCTTTTGTTTCCATTATTTTACACAACTCTAGTTACTCTTTCTCATTTCATTTATCTATTGGATTTCATGTTTTCTGATTGTCCTCTAGAAATGCAAGCTCCAAGAGGGATGGGAATATTTCTTAACTCATCACTTATGCCTCTCCAGTCTTTGGAATGATGCTTGACACGTAGTAGTCATGCCTTAAATGTTTGTTGAATAAATGGATGAATAAAAGAGGTAGGTTACAGCCCTGAATGGGAGAGAGCTTGATACATTTGAAGGAAGTAAAGAAAACTAGTATGGCTGTAGCATAGAAAAGACAGAAATCTTCTGTCTTTTAGATTGGTATTTTTCAAACTGCTATTAGTCAGTCATAAAATAAATTCAGTGTGGGCTGCTATCAGCATTTAAATAAATGAAACAGACTAAACATCAGGACACACTGTACTTAGTAAAAATATTACATCAAACTGGCATCCATTCTTTATGTGTGTGTTTACATTTTTGTATATTCTATCGTGATGTCCAAAGGTATAAAAGCCACAGTTGTCGACCATGTTAAGAATTTCTGGTTTTCTACTTAGGGAATCAAAACTCGTTGAACATATTTTCCTAGAGGAATATGTTTCAAGATTCTCTTCCAACTGGAGATATTAATCATAGGAAGTGTTAGTGCATTTAGCCACATGTATGCATGAAGAATCAGGCTAGGCTGCATTTATGCCACCCTGATTACCTCATTATGTTTCCTGAAGACAGGAGCTATGTCTGATTCACTAACACATTCCCATCACGTAGCATAGACTAGGTAGATAGCAAAGACATATTTGTTGAATGAATAAATGCTCTTTTATATAAAGCTATTGTTTGTGAATTGAATGACTATAGAACTCAGCAAAGTTTCTTCTGCTGTGCTGTCATTATTACTGTTTTTAACATGGAAAACTTTAGTGAGAACAACTACCAGATTGTTTCTTTTTTCATTGAGTTTACCTTATGGAGAGTATTGATTATAAAGTCTAGAGGGCCACAGAATTTCACAGTATGTACATACCTATCTGGTTCACCATTTCTCCTAAGCACCTTGCATAGTGCAAGGTATATTGTAGGTATTTGTTTCTTGAATGACAAATCCATCAAAATGTTTAGACTTTTCACAGTGGCAACAACAATTAAAATACAGAGTACATTTTTCAAGTAAATACATATCGTTATTAGTGATCATTCCATGTAATCTTTATCTTTTTTTTTTTTTCTTGAGTTGGAGTCTCACTCCGTCGCCCAGACTGGAGTGCAGTGGCCGCTCCCGGCCACCGCAGCCTCGACCTGCTGGGCTCCGGCGATCCTTCTGCCTCAGCCTGCCGAGTAGCCGGAACTACAGGCGCACGCTACCACGCCCAGCTAATTTTTTTGATTTATTGTAGAGATGAGGTCTCGCCAAGTTGCCCAGGCAGGTCTCGAACCTGTGGGCTCAGGCAATCCACTCACCTCAACCTCCCGAGCCCGGCTTGTAATCTTTATCTTAAAAGGGAAACTTCTATGCATTGAGTATCTATTATGGGCTAAATACCTTTCACAGTAGTGCTAGTGACATTTATGAGAGAATAATCTGGGTCTTAGAGATTAAGACTTTTCTGATCCCATATCCAGTAGTATTTTCACCAAATTATGTTGGTTCAATAAAGACAATACTATGATTTTCCCTCAGGCATTGAATCCCTGATAGTACTGCCCTGGCGTTGCCCTACAACTGCATGGACATTTCAACTTCTGGAAAGGGAGGACTTGCCTTTCGGGAATTACTACTACTGCAGCAATTTAAAGGCCTCGTGCTCTTAGGCTAAGGAGCTTTGTACCTATAATGTGCTCAGGAGGATTCATGTTAAGAAATTGTTTCACTTCAGAGGAGTAATGATAGCTGGGAAATATAGGTGGTTAAGGTGAGAATGAAGCAACTCAAGAGTATTAGCTGCATTCTAACATGGGAAGTGACACAGCCATACCTTGAATTCAATTTGCATACAAACTTCAACTCTACTGGTAGATTAAGTCATTGCTGGTTATTTTACACAAAATGTAATCGAAATAGCACAGAAAATCCTGATAATAGGAAATACCAAATAGTTAAGGCGTCACCTGATGTAGATATGTATCTCACATTAAAAATTCAAACAAGAATACCAGTCTCAAATTACCCTTATGTAGTTTCGCCTGTATCTTTTAATGTTATTAATTCAATGCAAAATGTAGTTTGAAGAATACTTAGAGCCTAATCAAAGGCACGGTATGGTAGAGTAGTAAAGTAATAATTATGTTTATATGATACGTCTAATATCTAGATAATTATAACAAATAATAAGAGGGAAAGAGAAACTCCTATCAGTATTGACTAACAGAGTATATGGTGTAGAAGAGACAGCTAGAGATGAGGAAAATACAGCTTATGGATAAATAGACAATGAACTTTCCTGGACTTCATTAAAATGCTTTAGTGTAACTGGCCTTGAAAATTGTCCCTCTTACTTGTATAAACGGGTTCTCTCATTCATTCATTCATTTAAAAAAAAAATATTAAGTACCCACATGTGTCTACATAGAGACTGGTAGCTTCACAATGAATAAAATGCACATAAAACTGCCTTTATGGAGTTTATATTCTAATGGAGGAGGGAGGAGAGAGAGACAAACACAAAGAAAGTGGATATTAAATTACCACAGTAGATATTAAATCACCATAAGACAAGAAAGTAAGGCTTCTGCCAATTTTACATAATATGGCAGGGAACACTTCACTGGAAAGATGAGATTGGAATGAGAAACTGGATGCTACTGACAATAACAGGTACACAGAAAAATGATAGCCAAGTGTCAACATCATGCAAAAATGAATACCATACTATGCCTTTGATTAGCTTCTAAGTATTCTTGAAACTTCATTTTGCATTAAATGAATGGCAACATTGAAATATATAAGTGCCTTAGTGTGTTTTGTGCTGCCATACTGCGGACAGGATAATTTATAAAGAACGGGAGTTTATCGGCTTAAAATTTTGGAAGCTGGGAAGTCTAAGATCAAGGTGCCAGACAGATTTGATGTCTGGTAATGCCATTCTTTTCTTTCAACATAGCTGGAAAAGAGGAAGTCTGGATCCAAAATTGGGCAGAAGGCAGAGCAGCTGAGAGAGAGAGCTCATTCCCATGAGCTCTTTTATAAAGTCGTTAAAACCACTCATACGAGGGAAGCCTTCATAACGTCATCACCTCTTAAAGGCCCTACCTCCCAATTCTATTACACTGGCAATTTAGTTTTAACATGAGTTTGGGAGGGAATAAACATTCAAACCATAACATCGAGGCAGTTGATAATTGACTAATGTTATCAGCAAAATTTTCTCTTCAGTTTAAAATAAACAAATACAAAACAAAGATTATAGTAATTTATTAGGATAACATCAGAATGATGGTTTGGCCTCATCTTGATATAAAAATCGATTTAAAATCCTGTATGCATTTCAAACCTGATGGTTATATGATATGTATAGTATGTTGACAATGATAACAAACAGTAAGAGGGGAAGAGAAACTCCTATCAGTATTGACTAACAGAGTATATGGTGTAGAAGAGATAGCTAGAGATAAGGATAATACAACTTTTCAGCCCAATGAAAATGCATGACGGGAATATAAAAATAACCATGCTTTAGGAGCTTAAGAAGTAAGTGATTTAAATAAGTAGATGTTTTACTTTTTTTCTCTTTCTGATAAAAATAATGATGACTGATAGACCAGAATGAAGAAGAAGGGGAATCTCATTTTCTATAATGAAAACAACAACAACAACAAAAAGCTATGGGTGATTTTTACCTCTCTTGCAATATTGCTTCATATTTTTCACATTAACATATGAAGAGGAAAATGGATTTAAAAAATCAAAGGCATACTAGGGGAACACATTTTTGTAGAAAGAAAGTAATTCAAGTTGTCTCTTTGCCTTTTACTCTAAATATGTGACTATACATTGAAATAGCCTGGATAATGGTGATTGCACTTTGTTCTTTATTTAGTTGAACAATTTGTGTTTGTGATACTGAGCATGAATCACTTTTATAATTTGTAAAAGGTGATGTTTGAAAAAGAAAGAATTGTTTAAAAATTTAAAACAAATTTGATTTATCCTGAAATAAAAACATTTTAGAATTTACATTTTAAACATAAATAACAAAGGTATTTGAAAAGATGTTCCAAATTAGATGTGATTTATAGAATGCTGAAATATAGGAGTGTACTGTTATATAAAGTCCAAAGGAAAAAAATACATGGTGGAATGACAAAGATGTTCATAGATTAGTTTTTTATTTGATTGTGTATAACATGGAGTAATTGTAGGCGAAAAAATAAAAGTATAGAGGGTATTTTTCCATTAAAATATTTTCACTTAACTGATTCCAAAGTAAATTGGTGCCTAAGAATGAACAAACATTTCTTTCTTTCTTTTTTTTTTGGTTGTTTTTTTTTGTTTGTTTTAAACTGAAGAGAAAATTTTGCTGATAACATTAGTCAATTATCAACTGCCTCGATGTTATGGTTTGAATGTTTATTCCCTCCCAAACTCATGTTAAAACTAAATTGCCA
>CAUYQG010234787.1:0-10189 GCA_963574415.1 Tarsius wallacei | reverse complement strand
CTGATTGTTGGTCGGGTGTGGGGGTTGGATCGGGTGGGGCTATGTGGTGGTGGGTGGGGGGGCGGGGCGGGGCTTCTGCACTCCTGTCTGGGGGACAGTGTGCGACTACAATAAAAAAAAAAAAAAAAAAAAAAAAACCTCTTACCTGGTTAAGGACAACATGCAAAAATTGGAGTGAGGGTACACTGATTCAATAAATCTTTCTATTAAATAAAAATGACTCAAGGCAATAGTCAGATTAAGAATATAGTTTTCCTATATAAACTAAAGCATCAGTAGGTTGGTGGGGGGGAGAAAAGGAAGGGAAAGCAATAGAG
This sequence comes from Tarsius wallacei, assembly GCA_963574415.1. Lineage (NCBI taxonomy): Eukaryota > Metazoa > Chordata > Mammalia > Primates > Tarsiidae > Tarsius > Tarsius wallacei. The sequence goes on along the minus strand of CAUYQG010234787.1, from coordinate 9,872 downwards.
GGAGAGTAGGATGGAGGGAGGGAGGAAAGGAGGGAGGGAAGGAGGGAGGGAAGGAGGGAGGGAGGGAGGGAAGGAGAGAAAGAGGCAGGGAGGGAAGGAAGAATGTACTGGTGAAAAATCAATAAGATATGGCAGAGCCAATAACTTTCCATTTTAAAAAAAGTCACAGTGTTGGTTGTTGGAACTTGGAAATGAATGAAATTGATCAAACAACTTATAAGCTTAAAACATGTTTAAAGAAACTTCAATTGTCAAGACTCATCAAACCTAGACTAAAATTATTGCAGAAAAATTCTTAAGCCTCAAGAAATCTTTGAATGGGAAGTAAACAGAAAACGTCAGTACAGTTCAAAGAGGGTGTACTACCTAACACTCTCTTCAATTGTAGTCAAGGAGGATAATGAGAAACAAAAGCACAACTAGAAGACGGAACTAAGGACCATGGTGAACTATAGATAAAAGAGATCTTTCCAAAGGACACAATCATAATCCAACTTAGAAATAGGTATGTACCCAGAGTAAAGAGATCCTACAGTGTCTGACCAGTGGTATGTAGAAATTGTTAAGGACCAGTGACCAGAGTCTGTCTTCCATTTTTATCTTTCCATGAAGTATTTCTCATGATTATCTGTGATGGTTAATTTTATACGACAACTTGACTGGGTTAAGGAATGCCTAGATAGCTGGCAAAATATTTCTGGGAGTGTCTGTGATGGTGTTTCTGGAAAGGATTAACATATGAACCAATAAACTGATTAAGAAGATTGCCCTCACCAATGTGGGTGATTATTATTTAATTTATTCAGGGCTTAAATAGAACAAAAAAATAGAGGAAAGGCAATTTTTTTTCTGCTTGATAGTTGATTTCCCTTTTCTCTTGTTCTTGGATATTGATGATCCTTGTCCTCAAATATTCAGACTCAAGCTACATTATATCACCAGCTTTCCTGGTTCTCTAGTTTGCAGATGCAAATCATAGAAATTCTCAGCCTCTGTGGTCATTCAAGTCAGTTCCTATTAAGCACACACACACACACACACACACACACATACACACACACACACACACACATGCATGAACTCTAATTATGATGGCTCAACTTATAATTTTTCAACTTCACAATGCTGTGAAAGCAGTATTCATTTAATAGAAAGCATATTTAAGTACTCATACAACCACTTTGTTCTTCACTTTCAGTACAGTATGTAATAAATTATATTTTATTATAAAATAGGCTTTGTGTCTATTCACAAGAGCAAAAATAAGGAAACAACCCAGATGCTCATTGAAAGTGGACTGAATCTAAAAAAATGTGGTACATGTATAAGATGGAATACAATGCAACCATAAAGGGAAACAAAATCATGTCCTTCTCAGTAACATGGATGCAGCTGGAGACCATCATTCTAAGTGAACTATCATGGAAACAAATAACAGAATACCACATGTTCTCACTCATAAGTGGACTTCAAACACTGGACATGTGAGTGAAAAGGCAGTAAGAATTGACGCTGGGCACTATGAGTGAGAGAAGAAGGGGAAGGGAGGTAAGCGGCACGCAACCACCCACTGGGTTCCATGTCCACCACTAGTAGAGAGAGGACTCGCTAGAAGCCCAAACCTCACCTGCACGCAACTTGCTTACGTAGCAAATCCTCACATGTACTCCACAGCTCTAAAATTAAAATGAAAATTTTAAAAGCCTTTGTGTTAGATGATTTTGCTCAATTGTAGGACAATGTAAGCATTCTAAGCATGTTTTAAGAAAGCTAGGCTAAGCTATGACGTATTTTTGATTTATGATAACGTCAGTTTACAGTGGGGTTATGTCACAGTTACTACATCATAAGGTGAGGACTATTATCTATCTATCTATCTATCTATCTATCTATGTATCTATCTATGTATCTATCTATCTATGTATCTATCTATCTATCTATCTATCTATCTATCTATCTATCTATCGTCTCCCTCCTGTTGAGTCTGTTTCTCCAAAGAACCATAACTCATATAATATTCTTTATTCTATGTTTTGTGTTTGGGAGTGATAACAAGCTTTTTTCTTCATAATTTTCTATGAAAATAGAAAAAGTCTGGACTGAATGTAGCAATTATTATACAATATCTAGAGATTCCAAACATTGAGCATGATGAACTTTTGGTCTTGAAATTTGAGTTGCCTCATTTGGGAAAGGTATGAGTATGCTATATATATGAGAAAAAGGGAGGAAAGGAACATTTGACCATAAGAACATTCTGTGATGGAGATGTAAATACACACTCACATTTTTCAACCTTTTCCAGCTAATCAGGATCATGTAGCTAACTGCATTTGATAAACTGATTATGAACAGTAAAGAAAATATCAATTGTTGCTGAATGCATATAGGAGCCTTCTACATAAACACATAACTGCTTTTTCCTCTGTCATGGAGACTCAGATGTTCTTGCATTCCACATAAAACAAAAATAAAAATTATAAGTGTCAGAACATATCAGTATTAGAGTACATATCAGTTTGCTTCCAAAGTGAATGGAGTAGAACCCTGCTCCCATCATATCAACATGCAATATAATAAAAATAAACTTTAGTTTTCGTAGGCCAACAAAGCAATATATAATGATTCTAACTAAAACATTTTGCAGCCCCAGATATCATTATGTCTCAAAGGTGTATAATATTAGGAAATGAGTTATATGTTTCCTAAAAGTACAGCTAGACAGAAGAGTTATTCTATCTGCAGAGTCTTATTTTACATGAAAGTTTTTATTGTATGTAGTTCATCTCTACTTAGGGTATTTGAGTTGATTATCTTATCATGTTTTTTGGAATCACACTTGTGCCCCCTTCACCAAAAAAGCATTCTGACTACTACAGCCCACTGTGATATTTCTACTTTCTGAACATCTTTTGATGTTTTTTCCTTAGCACTAATTTTGTCACTTAATCTCATAAGGTTCTCTAAAGTTCAGCTATATTCTGAAAATAAGCATGGTTTGTCTTTGTCCTACTGAAATTCAAACTCCCTAAAGGAAGAATTTTTCTGACGTAGTAATTTGTTCCAACTGAATCAGATAAAATTACAGTTCTAGCAATTATATGGAAGACAGTGCTGTGTTGCTGAACCAAAATGAAATAAAATGTGGCTCTTCAGAAATGTACTCAACAAATATTTATTGGGCACTTATAATTTATATTTTGTGGTTCAGCAAGGGTGTCCAAGCTGCCCACAGATAATGATCTAGCTGAGGTTTTAGTTGTTAAATCTAAAATATGCTAGCACCAATAAGTTTTCCAAAAAAAAAAATCTTGAGAAATCCCAATGCTTATCATGTCAGACCTTTGGTTTGATTTAATGTATTCAAGAATATAAAATTCTCCTCTGCTATGCAACTATAATAAGAATCCATGAGATTTTGCCACTCATAATTTGAGTTGATTAATCTCATGAGCTCTAGGCAAACAGACTGAGTTGCCTCCGAAAATATAAAGGCATAAGATGAGAACAGAAATTAAAAAGAAAACCAGTCAAAGGAGTCATGTTTACTTACAAAACCCAGATGATGCAATAACCTGTAATTAATTATGCATTTATTCTACATCAAAAGCTGTGCTGACATCATTACAATTATTCATTTCTCAAATAATCCTGTAAGATAAGTGCTGTTATTGATACTTTTGAATCAACTTAACTAAGAGAAATTTGCCTACAATACAATATACCCCATCAGATTTTCAACTTTCATAGTCATTTGAGCTGATTCCATCAAATAAATTTATCATCTTGTATCTTGTCTATCTATGTATGTTTCTCTGTATCTATCAGTTTATCTATCTATATGCTTATTCATTTATTCTGTTTTTCCATTTCTGCAAATAATTCTGACTAATACAGATATTGGTATTGAGAAGTGGATCCTGCTATAATGAATACCTACACATGTGGACGTAGCTTTAGAACTGGTTCATAGGAAGGCAATAGAAGAATTTTAAGATAGATGCTAGGAAAAAACCTAGACTGTATTGAAGAGATTTTGGAGAAGGATGTGAATCACAGAAGTGATTCTGGTGAAATCTCAGGTGGAAATGAGGAAAATGTATTTAAAACTGGATAAACAGTAATTATTATTATAAAGTGACAGTGAACTTGGCCAAACTGTGTTCTAGTGTTTTGTGGAAAACAGAAATTGTGACAAACTTGGATATTTCACTGAGGAAATTTCTAGGAAGTCCTGAAGGCATGGCCTGGTTTCTCTTTGCAGCTCATAGTAAAATGCAAGAGGAATGAACAAAAATTGAAATATAAATCATAAGAAAGGAAATAGAAGTAGAATATTTAGAAAATTATCTGCTTATCTATATTGTAAAACATGTGAACGTGTGTTCTGAAGAGAACTCCAAGGGTGTGGTTAAACAACCTTTTCAGGAGGTAATTGCAGGTGTTACCTCCAGATCTAATCATCCCTCTTAGCAAAATGGTTGTACCAATTTACATTCCCATTGATAGTTTTTAAAGATTTCCCTTTATCCACATCCTCACCATCACTTTTTATCATTTATCTTTTTGACAATAGTTATTTTAACAGATATGGGGCATTATCCCATTGAGGTTTTAATGCACATTTCCCTGGTGATTAAAGACACTGAACATTTAAAATATATATATCTGCTAGACTTTCACATCTTTTTTTTTAACTTGCCAGACAAAATTGTATGTATTAATCATACACAACATGCTATTTTGAAGTACATGCGCATTGTAAAATGGGATGGTTGGGTAGTAGGGGGATGGGGGTTAGGGAGGTGTTGGTCATATATCTGCGTTTGAGAAGTGACTCTTCAGATTCTTTGCCAACATTTACTAATCATTATAACTTTTCAAACAATTAGTTCAATGGTACTAGGAAATGCCAGTGATTTTTTGTTACATGGATATATTGTACAGAGATGAAGAAGTCTGGGCTTTAAGCATAACCTCCATTTCCACCTGGGCACATTGTACCTGATAGGTGACTTTTTGATCCCTCTTTCCCTATCCTCCCTCTTGTGAGTCTTCAATATCCATTATACTATTCTATATGCCTTTGCAGTTCCTTGGTTTAGCTCCCACTGATATGTGAGAACAAGTAGCATTTGGTTTTCCATTCCTCCATCGCTTCACCTAGGATGATGATCTACAATTCCATCCAATTTGCCATAAAATATATTATTTCGTTCCTTTTTATGACTGCATAGTATTCCAAGGTGTGTGTGTGTGTGTGTGTGTGTGTGTGTGTGTGTGTGTGTGTGTGTGTAGTTTAATGATCTGTTTATCTGTTGATGGGCATTTAGGCTGATTACACGTCTTTGCAATTGTGAATTGTGCTGTGATGGACATACACGTGTAGGTGTCTTTTTTTTCACTTATTTTTATTATAAGTAAAGAGAATTGATTTCCTTTTTTTTAAGTTATAAACATGTGGGGTACAATTCAGGGTTAGGTATACAAATGTTGATTATGCAGGTACCCTTGTTTTTTGGTGTAGACATCAAGTAGTGGGATTACTGGATCAAATGGTAGATCTATTTTTTAGCTCTTTGAGAAATTTTCGTACTTATTTCCATAAAGGTTATATTAGTTTACATTCCCATCAGCAGTATATAAGCATTCCTTTTTTTGCCACATCCATTCCAATATCTATTGTTTTAAGATTTTTAAAATAATGTCCATTCTGTCTGATGTAAAGTAGAATGTCACTGTGGTTTTGATTTGCATTTTTCTAATGATTAGTGTTGACATGTTTTCATATGTTTATTAGCCATTAGTAAATCTGCTTTTGAGAGATGTCTTTCATGTAATTTGTTCACTTTCTAATGGAATTATTTGCTTCTTTCTGCTAATTTGTTTCAGTTCTTTGTACATTCTGGACATTAGTCCTTTGTCAGATGTATAGTTTGCGAATATCTTCTCCCATTCTGTAGGTTGTCTATTTATGCTGTAGATCATTTCTTGTGCTTTGGAGGTTTTTAGCTTAATTAAATGCCACTTATTTTTTTGTTGTTGTTGTTGCACTTGCTTTGAGGGTCTTAGCCATAGTTTATTTTCCTAGGATGAAGTCCAGACGAATTTTTTCTAGGTTTTTCTTCTAGGATTTGTATGGTTACAGATATAATATTTAAATCTGTATGCAATTCATCTGGAGTTAATTTTTGAATATGGTGAGAGTTAGGGATCAAATTTCATTTTTCTGCATGTAGCTATGCAATTTCCTCAGTACTATTTGTTGAATAGACTTCCCCTTCGCCGGTGCATGTTTTTGTCTGCTTTGTTGAAAATCAGTTTATTGTAGGTATTTGGGTTTATTTCCGGATTCTCTATTTTGTTCCATTGGTTCATGTGTGTGCTCTTGTAAGAGTATCATGCTGTTATGTTTACTATAGCCTTATAGTATAATTTGAAGCCTGGTAAAGTGATGCCTCCAGCTTTGTTCTTTTTGCTAAAGATGGCTTTGGCTATTCTGGCTCTTTTTTGATTTTAGAATTGTTTTTTCTAATTCTGTGAAAAATGACATTGGTAGTTTGATTGGAATTACAATGTATCTATAGATTACTTTGGGTAATATGGCCATTTTAGCAATGTTTATTCTTCCAATCTTTGAGCATGGGATGTTTGTCTATTTGTTGTGTCCTCTACAATTTATTTCATCAGTGTTTGTCAACTTTTTAACTTTTATTGCTATTGAGTTGAGTTTTTTATGTACTTTGTATATTAGCCTCTTATCAAGTATATGGTTTGCAACTATTTTCATCTAATTTGTGGGGTTTTTTTCACTCTGTTAATTGTGTCCTTTGTAGTGCAGAAGTATTCCAATTTGCTGCAATTCAATTTGTTTATTTTTGCTTTTGTTTCCTGTCTTTCTGGAGCTCTATCCAAGAAACAACACAGAAAGACAAATACTGTATGATTCAGAAGACAGAATATTAAGCCGAACAGAATTATTTTCAAGCCTAAAAACCTAGTGAATCTTTCTTGACGGTTTTGGACATGCTCGGGACCTAAGATTTTTTTTTAAAAAATAAACTAAATAAAATAAGGCCATAAGGTGAGACCCTAATCCAATATCCAGTGTCCTCATAAAAAAAGAAAGAGCCATCAGTGAAGCATGCACACAGAAGAAAAGTCACATGAAACACAGCAAGAAGGCAGCTCTATCTGCAATCCAAGAATAGCGTCAGGAGAGATGATGCCTTTATTGTGTTATATTTTGTTATGGGAGCCCTAACAAACTAACACGGTTTCAGTTATCAATCTAACTAAAAGAAATTTGCATACAATTCAATGTACTCCTTGTAAGTATGTGAGTTTATGAGGGTTTCCGAATACATATTCCCATGGAACCATCAGTATAAACAAACATAAAACAATGCGATTACCTAAAAATGCTTTCTTTTGCCTATTTACAATCAATCTCCTCCATAAACCCCATGCAGCTGTTGATCTTTTTTCTGTGACTAGAGACTTTTTCTCTGTTCTAAAATTTAATACAAATGAAAAAACATAATATACATTAATCATGCCTGGTTTCTTTCACTCAGAAAGCAGTTGGATAGATTATAAGTTTCTCATTGTGTCAACTGTTCTTTGCTTTCTTTCCTCTTGTTTATTTGTCACACTCAACTACTGAGACAAAAACTATTGAAGAATATTTGTTTTATCTCAAGTGTTTGGCCTTCATGAATAAATGAGCTATCAGCATTTATGTACATGCTATCATGTGGGCATATATTTTTAGTTCTCTTGGGTATGCTTATAATTTCAATTTCTGGGTTTTATGATATATGTATGCTTAATTTCATAAGATGTACTCTTTTTTTTTTTTGAGTTGAAATCTCACTCTGTCACCCAGACTGGAGTGCAGTGGCTGCTCCCGGCCACTGAAGCCTCGACCTGCTGGACTCCGGCGATCCTTCCGCCCCAGCCTTCCAAGTAGCCGGAACTACAGGCGAGCACTACCACACCCGGCTAATTTTTTTATTTATTGTAGAGATGAGATCTCGCCCAGTTGCCCAGGCGGGTCTCGAACCCGTGGGCTCAGGCAATCCACTGACCTCAGCCTCCCAAAGAGGGGGATTACAGGCTGAGTCACCGAACCCGGCCAAGGTATACTCTTAAGTCACGCTCTTTTCCAAAGTGATTATACTGTTTTACATTCCCATCAGTAATATATGATAAATGTTAAAAATCTTCCATATCCTGCCCAACACATTGTATGCTAAATATTTTACATTTTAGCTGTTCAAGCAGATTTTTCATAGCATCTCATCGTATTTCTCTAATGAATAATAATGTTAAATAGCTAAAACACACTTATTTTGTTAAATGTGTTTGCTGGCCTCTCATATTATTCTGTTGTGAAGTGTCTATTCAAAATTTTCACCCATTTAAAAAAAACTGACTTGTTTGGTTTTTCTTATTGAGTTATGTAACTTCTTTATATATTCTGAATGGAAGTACTTTTTCAGATAAATAACAAATGTGATAATAATGTGTTTTCCAATTGAGTGGCATGAATTTTTATTTATTAAAATTAGGATGCATTGAAGAAAATGTTTTTAATTTTGTTGAAAACTAGTTTACAATTTTTTGCTGTTTTAAAAAATATTTAATGTCTTTATTGAGATCTAATTGACATACAATTAAATGCACATATATAAAGTAAAAATTTGATAAGTTTTTGTACACATAAACACCATGAAACCACTACCCTACATGTAGATAATGGGAGAATCCATCATAGCAAAAAATTTCCTTATGCCCATTGTAATATCATTATACTTCCACTTCTCACTGCTAATCCTCTTCTCTGGGCAATCAGTAGTCTGCTTTTGTCAGTATAGGTTCACATGTATTTTATGGAATTTTACATAAACAAAATAATACAGAATGCAAAATTTTTATGTGATTTTTTCACTTAATATAATTATTTTGCAATTCCTCCATACTGTTGTGCATATCAATAGTTTATTCTTTTTATTGAAAATAGTATTCAATGATATGGAAATAGCATAATTTGTTTACTTGTCTGCATATTGATGGACTGCATAGCTTCTAATTTTGAACTATTGCAACGAAAGTCACTACAATGTACAAGCGTTTGTTTAAACAAACACTTTCATTGCTAAAATACCTATAATTGCAATATCTGGATTATTTTGTAAGTGTATTTTTAACTTTTAATGAAATGGTCACTGTTAGCAAAAATAGTTGTCCCACTTTTATTTTTACCAGCAATTCATGAACATTCCCTTTACTTCATAGCTTCACCAACTTTTAGTATGAATAAACTTTTTAATTTTAGACATACCAAAATATATATACATTATATCATTATGGTTTTAATTTGTGTTTCCTTAATAACTAATGATATTGAGTGTCTGCTTATGTGCTTATTTTCTAAATATATATAGAAATGTTTTTATACATGTTTGGTGAAATATCTATTCAAAAACTTGCCATTTGCTTATTAGGTTTTTTTGTCTTCTTATTATTGATCTCTGAAATGTAATTATATATTCTGAATTCAAATTGCTTTCCAAATATATGATTAGTTAGTCATTTATGTAGTCTGTGGCTTGTCTTTTCATTTTTTTTTTTTTTTTTTTCTAGGCACTCATTTTAATTTTGTTTTATAAACAATACAGTTCTGGGTAATTGGTTGCTAAGAAAAACATTTTTTTTTTTTCTTTTTCTTTTTTTATTGTGATATTGAGGGGTACATTTAAGGGTTAGGTACACAAATATGTCTCATTCAGGCACCCTTGTTTGTAAGAAGTGTCCCCCCATCCCCAGACAGGTATTTACTGCCATTAATTGCTTCCCCTATCCCTCCC
>CAUYQG010234786.1:0-54588 GCA_963574415.1 Tarsius wallacei | reverse complement strand
TAATCCTGAGCTTGCAACCATCCCTTACTTCCTGTAAATGGCTTGGTGTCCCTCATTTCAGGGGATCCCTTGCTGAAGATGTTATAGATTCCTGATGCTTTCTAGCCCATTTCTGTCAGTCAGAGCCCATTTCTGTGCATGAGACAGTAAGATATTCTCAGAGAGAGAGAGAAGGAGAGAGGAAGAAGAGGGAGAGAGAGAGAGAGAGAGAGAGAGAGAGAGAGAGAGAGAGAGAGAAGGAGAGGGAGGGGAGAAAGAGATCATATTTATATAACTTTGTTTTTTTTACAAAATATTGTTATACTTATCCTATACTGTTGTTGTCAATCTCTTACAATGCCTTATTTATAAATTAAACTCTATCATAGGTATGTGAATATAGGAAAAAACATAGTGTGTACAGGGTATGGTATTATCTGAGATTTCAGGCATCCACCGAGGGGTCTTGGAACATAGCTCCAAGGGTAAGGGGAAGTTACCTCATGTGTGAAAGAGAATTTGCTGAGGTAACACTGATGAGTAGAAAGAAAGTATCATATCTGGGAGCCTTGGAGGATGGTGAGGCCAAATAACCATGAGAGAGAACACAAGAAGGGTCAGTTCTACTATACACACATCTTGCAACTGAAGTGATGGGGGGGCCATTATAGGGAAATGTCCATCAAGAGCTGGACCAGAGAATGGGAAGCTCAAGAGAGAAGTGTAACCGAATGGCTTAGGAGTTATAAGTACAGACACGACAGATGTGCCATTATTCTGATTTTCTTCTTACAGAGAGGATGTTTGGGAAGTAGGCATGTGTGAGTCCAGGGGATGACCTCTTCTCCTCCTCCTCCTCCTTCTCCTCCTCCTCCTCCTTCCTCTTTTTCTTCTTTTCTCTCTCTCTCTCTTCTCTTTCTTCCTTCCTTCCTTCCTTTCTTCCTTCCTTCCTTCCTTCCTTCCTTCCTTTCTTTCTTTCTTTCTTTCTTTCTTTCTTTCTTTCTTTCTTTCTTTCTATCTCTCCTTAGCAGAGGCAGCGGAGCAAGATTCATCTGATCAGAATTGAGACTAAGACTGGAGAATGCCAAGTTCTGGTGGAAGAGTCAACTTCAAAGTAATCTGCAAAAGCCAAGCTGGGTCTGAAATAAGTACTCAAGGCTGAGGTGGGAGGTCAGATGAAAATCGGAGGACTAAGAAATATGAGAAAAAGGAGGAAGAGTTTATAATATCATGCAACGGTGGTCTGTGTGACACTCGTTTGAACACACAGCCAGTGCTTGGTAGGGCTTGGTGTTCTTGTGTGTGGGTGGTTGAGCCAGGAGTAGTTAGAGGAGCAGGACTCACAGATGCCTGAGCAGGAACAACTTGGAAGTTACTCCTCAAAATTGATAGGATAAAAAGAGAAAAAGGAACATTATAAAAACATGGTGAACAGTGCAGTTGCAGGGTAGGTAAAAGGAGAGGAGAGGCAGAAAGTCCTAACAAAGATCAGTCACTGCCTAAGAGAAAGAGGTTGAGGGGAAGAATGAAAGGTGAATCAATGATGAATATTTAGCTAGTAGTAGCCTTAGAGAGAGTGATAGAATAAAAGTATCCATGATCTTGGATGGCTCTGAAATTCTATGACTTTTACTTAGAAAGAGTGCAGAAAAAAGATCCTAATTTGTCTAGTCCACTTGCTAATTTATTGATATCAGTGATGAACTTGGGGGTGGCAGATGCAGAAAGATAATACTCTCTTCTGAAACCAAGAAGGAAATATGATAGGTAACTTTGAGCTTTTTATGTAAAACAAAAATAATCCTGTGGTTTGGTTTTTCTTCTCTTCTTCACCAGTGAGGAATGTTATGACAGATTCCTCCTCAGTGGTGGTAAGTAATCTTGTTGGGGACTCAGGGACTCCAAATAGCAGCTTCTGACTACCCGTCTGCTTTTTCTGTAGGAAGGGAATTAGTGACATCTGTCTCAGTGAGCATCTGGTGACAGCCCAAGAGCACACGGGCACAGAGAGGAACCACAGTCTTCTGAATCCCCGTGGATAGATGAGCTCAGCTCTGGAGCCCTTGGGAGTCTAGAATAAGCTTGAAAGATTTTTATGAGGAAAAAGGACAGACAGATTTGGATGAATTGAAAAAAGAGAATTTCATGTGCTGTTAGAACTTTCCTTTAGCATAACATATGGTTTTGTTTATATAGCATGCCATTGCATCTTGGTTTGACTCACAGACTTTGAAGAGTAAGCTAACAGAGGGGATGACAGAAATTTCTAGAAAAAAAAATTCCCTGTTCTCTCTCTGGCAGGGCTAGACCTCAGGAACATCTGCCTTCATGGGCCCTTTCTGCCACGAAAAAAGAACAAAAATTATATATTCTACAACTGTGTTAGTGTAAAGGCAAATACAACCCGGGCTGGGGTGATTATTATATACTCATTGTTATTAGAGTCATTTTGTTGATTCTGTGAAGAAAATGAAAATATTTTTGTGGATGCCTAAGAGTACTGTGGGTCCTTGACACCCCATGCCCACTGCGCCTTCTGGATGCCAGCCGTGTTCCTGGTAACACCTTCCTGCTTTTCCTGATCATTCTCCAAGTCCCACTACAGAGTCTTGGTCCTCCACAGAGCTCTGCTTGACTGACCCTGTCTGTGGGAACTCCTTCAATATTTATTGAGTGCAGTTAGCACAGCCCACATTCTGTTATCATTTATCTTCTATGCATGAGACCTTTTATTCCAAGTAGATTTTAAGTTGCCAGAGGGCGGGGACCGTGGCTTGTACCTCTTCCTCTTCTTGGTAACTACCATGTTCAGTGATAGTGCCCTTTATTGAGCACATGCTTTGTTCCAGGCACGGTTCTGCTTGTACATGGAATTATCCTTGCTCTCCAGGTAAGAAAAATGCAGGCGAGAGAAGAAAAGCCACTTGCTCCAGGCCTCCCATCTAGACTCTCAATGTCAATCCACATTTCTCGGGTCCTAAAGCCAGCCATCTTGCTACTCAATAATCTTTATCTGAGGATTGTGGTCATGATACTGAAGATAAAATCAGGGGAGTGGGGAGAAAGGGAAGAAAATGAAGTTAAAATAAAAACTCAGCAGGGGCTTAAATTCAGAACGTTAGAGTAAATTTAAAGCATGTCCTGTTCAGACCTAACTATCTCTTTCATGGCTTACTTGAAATACTCTGTATTTTTGATGAGAAGTGGTATTTATTTATCATAGTGACAACAATGGAATAAGCCACTCACTCATGCCAGCAGGGGCTGCCTCACCTCACACAGTGAGGATTTCAGTGTCTTGTCTCCCTATTTTATTTTTAATAGAGCCCAGATGAAGTGAAAAGTGGCCAGGCGCAGCAGCTCATGCCTATAGTCCCCACACTTTAGGAGCCTGAAGTGGAATGATTGCTTGAGCCCAAAAGGTCCAGACCCGCTAGGCAACATAGCAAGACTTTGTCCGTATAAAAAAAATATTGGCCAGGGGTAGGCCTATAGTTCTAGCTACCTGAGAAGCTGAGGTGGGAGGATCACTTGAGATTAAGAGTTTGAGGCTGCAGTGAGCTGTGATTGTGCCACTGCAATCCAGCCTGGGCAACAAAGTGAGACTCAGATGCAAAAGAAAAGAGAGAGAGAGAGAGAGAGAGAGAGAAGTAATTTCTTCCCAAGGACAGTATGGTCAGATACTAATTCATCTTTGAATACATCATATTCACACCCCAAGTTTCAACCAATGTTGAACAATATCAGCTAGACCAAATAACATCTAGTCAAATTGGTTCCAAATTGGAAGCAATTTTATCTAATATCCAAGGCTAAATCAAACACCAGTATGTTCATATCTGATAGACTTTCATGACAATCCACAGAGAACCCCACGATCTTGCCATTTTTGTCATGATGCACGGAGCAGCCAATGAGTATTTCACTGTTTTCTTTCAGAGCTACTGCTTGAGTGGGAGCTCATTTCACCCATGTGCTGCCATTGGTCAGCTCAAAATCTTCCCTGCCCAGAATGTGAGAAATCACAGAGATGCTGAAGAGAAAACGATTTTTACATATCAGAATTTGGTGTCATAGAAAGGTGATGAGCTTTGGATCCAAGCGTACTTGGTCACTTAATGCTGGTGTGGCCTCAGGAGTGTGCCTTGATTGTGTTTGCTCATCTGTAAAGTGGCGATGAAAGGGTTCACCTTTATAGTTTACTTGTGAGGCTAAGAGAGTAGATAGGACAAGTACTTAGTGCAGTACCTAGCATGTAGGAGGTGCTTAGTGAATGCCAGTGTGAAAATATCTTTGGCATTATTGTTGCCATCTCTGAAGGGTGCTGAAGGGCCAGTTAAGAAAGTTAAGGGCTGGGCTTGGTGTCTCAGCCTGTAATCCCGTGCTTTGGGAAACCGAGGTGAGTGAATTGCCTGAGCCCGCGGGTTTGAGACCTGCCTGGGCAACTTGGCGAGACCTCATCTCTACAATAAATCAAAAAAAATTAGCCGGGCATGGTAGCGCGCACCTGTAGTTCTAGCTACTTGGAAGGCTGAGGCGGAAGAATCATCGGAGCCCAGCAGGTCGTAGCTGCAGTGGCCGGGAGGGGCGACTGCACTCCAGTCTGGGCGACACAGTGAGACTCCAACTCAAAAAAAAAAGAAAAGAAAGTTAAGGTTAAAAACAGCTCTTGAATTTGTTCACTTGGGCCCTGAGATGGGATGGGCCTTTTATGTTGCCAACACAGTCAGGGAAACATACATGTAAAGTCACATCAAAATGTCTCATGCCGGGAAAAATATGTGGTCTCCTAACTCGATTTTGCTCTTTTATTTTTCCAGCAAGCATTAAACCATCAGCAGACCCTGAGAACTGAGAACATCACACGGCAATTAGGGTTTCATGTGTAACAACTGAGGTCTTAAGAGAATGAGATGCTACTGACATACCAGCCCATCCTCTTCTCTGCAACCTAACACCCCCTTTGTTACAACAAACATTTTGTAGTACACTTTTACTATCCTGAGATGAAACTCGTCAGAGAAAATAACCTGTCTTCTCATTGGATTTTAACAAAATGCCCCAGGTACAATTAAAGGAAAAATAAAAGGAGGGCAACATACAATAACATAATATAAAATGCTTGGGCACAACTACACTGGGGAACTTAATGAAGTCATCATATACTTGTGCTTAAAAATAGAATCACCTTGACTGTGATATCTACAAGTACAGATTGATACAGATGGCTGAGTTGGCAACTCAGACACCAAAACCTGTATCGCATCATTGATGTTATTTTCTGAAATGACTCTTGATAAAGTACCAAGCAGAGCAAAGTACAACCTTTCCTTGATTTATGTAATCATTGCATTCTTGGAAAATCTAGTGTAGAGTAAAACGGTGCAAAAATAGTTTGTGTTAAATGTATGTATGGAGTCAGGCTCTATGCCAAGAGAGCTATAAATAGGTTTTCCATCGATGCGAATGCTTGGAGGGACATCCCCAACTCGTCCAAACTTGAACTGGGGACAAATTTTCATTGTGCACGATTGTCCTGCACATTTCAGAACATTGTTTATAGGCCAGTGGTGACTACCAATCAGCCCCCACCCCTGAGAAAATTCCCCATTAGTTTTCAAAACATCCCCTAGGGGGCAGTCCTGCTCCCACTGAGAATAGGACTCTGGTCATACTAAGTTTTTGCAACACTCTCAACAGCCAGTTTTTTGCTTATTCTTTTTTCTCTACGTGAGATGCGCTTCCACTACCTGGCCTTACTATTATCTACTTATCCCTAAAGACTCACCTCAGGTATCTCTAATCCAGAGAGTCATCTGGAGAGCTTCAATTGCATTTCTTTTGTGTTCCCATAAGACCCCTGGCCTAGAATTTCATGACTTTGACTGTATAATATTATCTGTTTTCCAACATCATGCAAGCACTCTGGAGGGCAGAATCAATCAATCAAGTTATTTTTTCTTTATCTTTATTTACTCATTTTTGCCTCTTCAAATTTAAACCCATCTCCTTATTCTTAGTGCTTTCCTCATAACTGTCACATATGAGAGATGGATGGGCGGAATGGACATTTGAAAAGATCGATAGGTGACCATTCGTATGCCCAATATTTATGAATTGCCTACTTTTTAAAGATGCTGTGAGTGGCTCTCAAAGAGATGAGTTGAAAGTGGATCCTATTGCCAAGATATGCGTAGTCAGGAAGAATACTTAGAGCACACACGATCATTTTCAAAAAAGCAAGTATGAGGACGATCATTAGATATGGGTTGAAAGTAATCTACACGGTGCCATGTATTATATGTGGGACTGGTGGAGAAAAAATGCTTTCGTAAAACTTCAAGTTTAGGAATCATTAGTGTTATTTCAGGTGGGTTAGGCAGGGTTATTCTGATATGGTGCAGAACAGAAGGACTGTTTTTAAATAGCAGTTTTCATACTTGGAGTGCTTTAAAGTACTTTAAAGTGCTTTACCAAGTAATGAGTTAAACACTGGTAGTGAGAAACTATGTATGCTAATGGGAAAGCCATTATGCTCTTGACAGTAGCTCAAACGGGCCTGTGGAAATTAGAAGCAGTTTTATTGATATTGGCCAGGATTTGGGATTAATCCTTGCTCCTTTTGAAAATTGCCATGGGATCTTTAAATTGCACTTGGATGGCCGCTGTGTTTAATAAGATTGTTTTCTAGACCTGAAACTCAACCAAAAGGTTTTTACGCAGACATTCTACAAATAAAGCATATTTGGAGATAGTGATTTTTTTTTCCATAATGAATTTGGATAATGAAAGATTTTTGCGGAAGAAGCGGCAGGAAAAAAGGAATCCCCATGACCCTTTTCTGGCTTTTAGAAGTAACCTCATTGGAGATTCTGAAATATTCAGATAAATGTGTTCCAATTTTGCTTTTGCTCTTCAGGGTTCTGGCTAGGACTAATAGGAAGGTGCCAAAAATCTAATGAGAAAGCCTGTTCATGAACAATTTCCATACCACTTTTAACAGACCTGCAAGGTTAAGAAGGTCTGAATAAATATGCAAACTTTATGATATCCAATGGAATAATTTCTCATGCCTTTTGCCTTTTAAAAATTTTGTATGAAATTCCACCCAAATTCTGCCCAAATATAAGTGACAATTTAATTGGAAAAAGCGAAGCAATTTGAAGTTTAACATTTATTTTAGTATATTGTATCATCTACTAAGTTTCGATGACATTAAATGTTAATAATGTTATTAGTATGCTTGAGAAATCCCCATTATAAGCCTACAATGAAATCTAAAAGATAAGTGATGGATATTAAAACTAATCATTTACCAAAATTCTTTAATATTTTGTTTAGTACTCGCTTGAAAACAATGTCACTGTAATTCAGTAATCATTCACTCCGCAGAATTTGCCTGGGATAGAATTCTTCCAAGACAGGCATACATGTTAAGAAAAGAATCTTGGTAAAGATCCTGAATCAGTTTATTGAATCCAGATTTTAGAGTTAGCAATAATGAGACCATATATTCGCCCTGGAATTTAAATTAATCTCCAAAAGATCTGCTTTTAGTTAGGAACTCTGTCTTTTCGTTTCTTAGAGGGGTGTAATATGCCAAAATCTTTACCTTGAGATCTTCTTTGCTCCCAAACCTTTAAAGTTCATGCAGAATACATCCATAAAGCCAGCTTGCAAGGGAAAACAAGAAGGAACTGTGTTAAGTATCAGCCTTCATATTGCTTGCCCACTGAATGCAAAACAAACAATACATGTGTTATACATAAAAGCTACCTAAGTTTAGCCATAAATGGACCTGCCTTACTCAGCGTTAAGCAAAAGATTGAACTTGACAGTGCTTGGGGCTCACATTACGCTAGCCCCCGGGTGAGTTTTAGAAGTTGGGAATGGTTAGTGACAAGTGCTTCTTCTCAGTTGCCAACATTTCAATGTCACCCCCAAACTTTCCAGGGATGGAGGCTGGTAAGAGTTACAACTACTGAAAATGTAACAGACCTTTCAAGAACACAGGAAAAATATGAAAGACAAGTCTTATTTTCTTCAACTACAAATTTTACTTTAAAAATAATTTATAGAAATGAAAGGTTAGCTGTGAAGGCCACCTCACAGTGAGTCCTACCTCTGTGACATCCCCCTTGTCCCCACTTGCAAACATTTTTAGAGATGTTGCCACTTTCTCAGATACTGGGATTGTAATAACCAAAATTAAGGCAAAACTGCATATTAAGGCAAAACTCTGACTTAGAAAACACCCAGTTCTCATAATCTTAACCCTGACTTCCTGCAGGATTATGAGCGCAAGCCTCACACTGCCTTACATGCATCTGTTTTCTCAATGCCCAGTGCATCGATTGTGGGTGTCCCTTAACTATTTTTTAACGATTGGGTAAAATTGCTTTTGGATATGACCTCTGCCTGGGTCTCAGCCTCTTCATCTGTGAAGTGAATGAGTTGGGTAGATGATCTCCTTGTCTTCTTTCAGCCTAGTAGAGTGTTTCTTAGTTACCAGCTCTTGTTAAAAATACAGATTTCAGGACCAAACTCAGTCAAAATCTCTGGGGATGGGACCTGGGCAATTACCCTTTTAATGCTTCACAGATGCTTCTTACACACAAGAAATTTGTTCTTGATCCAGACGAGTATCTCAGAACAGGTTTAGAAGTAAGGACTTTGACCACAACAAAGCATATCTGCATACAAAGGGCAAGCTGACAGTGGAGGGGATCATTCCCATAATTTGGTTCTTCAATTCCTAACACTCTTAATTTAAAGATTATGGCATTTTATGTTCCTATCCAGAGAATTTTATATTTCTACCCAGAGAATTTCCTCCATTCTTGATGGAGGTGGATAGAGATATAATATTTTGGGATTTATTTGAAAAACTATAACTTTTAAATAAAGCACACTGCTTTGACTTTCTTCATGAAGATGTCATTTTCAAGCTGTGAATCTTTCCATATGCAGATTCACCGTTACCAGGTTTTGAAGTATATTACAAACACACACAAAAAATCTCTTTAACTGACAGATCAAAATATAATTGGCTTTCTTAATATTCAAACAAATCAATCTTTTAAAATGTTAATTGACATCTACTTTTCTGGATAAGTGTTTTCTTCTATAAAAGTGTAATTTTAAAAATCCTAAATTTAAATGCTGGCATCAGTAGGTACAAATTTTTCATATTGACTGTAGAAAAGACAACTCCGTCTACTCAAATTCCTACTAGCCACAAAAAGTACCAATGAAACACAATGAAAAAAACAACTTTAAGTCCTGTCATTGACATTCACAGAGGTCAAAATGAACAGCTGGGCTTAGGATGCTCAATCGCTTCTTTGTTGTTCCAAACTTCATACTCTTGATGAGATGTAGAAGGATATGACTCAAGAGAAGCCAAATGGTTTGGTTTACGTATCTGAACTCTAGTCAAAGTCAAATAGGTAGATTTTAAGGTAGACCAAAGGCCAGATTTTCAGACATCAGTCAAGCAGAACCCATGCTGGACTGCTTCTCATTTGGATGAGTTGTCCAAACCAAACACAGCCAGTCATTTCCAGCTTTTTCCACCAGTGTGCATAGTTTCCAACTGCGGAAATGGAGAGACAATTTGCTTGACTTCATGTCAGATGTCAGGCCTGCTGACCTTCAAGGAAAGCTGAGCTTGACAATGGTGAACATTGCCCAGAGTACACAAGTCTGTGGTCTGCTCTGAAATATTTGCTTCTTTGCCAGAAATACAGATGGATGTAAAATAGGAACATTTCTAAGGTTTAAATTTAAACAGTGTGCTTTAAAGAACACATAATACTGAAACTTAATTTTTCTTCAGTTTTACAGCTATTGTGTATTTGAATTATAGGTACAAAGAGTATTAAACTAATTGAGATGATAAGGTGTTTTTTTCTCCCGTTTTGAAATATACACAGCTGGCTTCCAGTAATACTGTTACACTAAAAAGCAAAGTGCAAAAGAGTATCTATAATATGCTACCCTTCAATATGAATAAAAGAAAACTGAAAAAAAATCAACTCATTGGTACAAAAGAGATACAGGAAGGGAGAAGCAGAAACCAAAAGTACTGGTTATCCAGTGTGGCTGGGTGGGAAAGGGATGAGAAAAGAAGAAAAAGGGGTCGGGGATGAGGGGGGCATGTCACTTCTCTGAGTGTGTATTTAAGAGTTCTGACTCTTACAGTCATAGACATGTTTCACATATCTTTCACACACTCCAAATAATAAACAATTAAAACCAAGCAGGGTGGGCGGGAAATCCAAAATGGAACAGAAACACTAACATATGATCTAACCCTAGTGCAAGTGGATCACATAACCGTTCTCAAGGGAATGAGAACTGACCTTGAAGCTGGTGCCTTGGCTGGATACTGTGAGGCTAATGACACAAAGAACTGACGATGCATGTGTAAACTCTGTGATATCATCAGTGAATGAGTTTCTCAAAGACACATAGTTCGGCCGTTCTGAAACTACCTTATGGGTATACCAAATTGGAAGAGCTGGGTTTCTCACTGGTCAAGAAAAAATTTAAAAACAAGGAAGGGGAAGAGCTAAAGAGAATGCCGTAGTGGTAGATTGGAATCTGAGGTATCAGCATAAGCTCATGGGTTTTTTTTATACAAGGGGGGACCCCCCAAAACAAAATTTATTTATACAAAAAGTAGATTTACTCTAACGTGTTTAAACTTCAGTCACCTTGAAGGTACTCTCCGTTTGATGCAGTACACCCACCGAGATGATTTTTCCACTGCTCAAAACAGTTTTTGAACTCATCAATTTTGATGCCGTCTAGTGCTTCTGCTGTTTTTTGTTTCTCCTCTTCCACATCGGCAAGACGTTTCTCTTTGAGAACTTTTTTCATCAGGAAACAGAAAAGAAGTTGCTCAGGGTGAGATCGGGTGAATGGAGAGGGGGCATGGGAGTCATGCCAATCTTTGTCAAAAACCACTGAACACTCACTGAAATGTAGGCAGGTACACTTGTAAATCACTCATCGAGAAATGGGAAAACACACTGAAAGAATCTCCAAAAAAAATTCATTGAGGCAGAACATAACCTCTCACAACACTACTAGCTGGTACACTGATGCCAGTGGGTTCTTAAAACACTTACCTAGTAGGGGAAGCCTGTACTCCAAGGGGCCTGCTCTCCAAAAGATAATTTCAGTTTTTTGGGGGTCCTTCCCCCTCATGTTATATATAAAGACAGGTGCAGAACTATAGACATGGTATATATGTGGGTTAAAGTACACAAATATCTTTCCCTGATCTGTCTGCTAAGAGGGCTTAGAAGCAATGGCATTCCAGTGGTAGTGCACACAGAACACCCAGATGTTGATCTCTAAACCCAATTCTCCAATGAAAGGAGCCAGGACTCTTGGGAGAAGTGGTTAATTCTAGGACTGAGGTAAAAATATACAAGATGGACCTGAACATTTTATGCTACCAGAATGTAAGGACACACTAAGAGATGGGGACCTACTGAAAGAACAAAGAGCCAAGGCTAGAACAATTGAGCAACAAAATAAAAGACGGTATTGAATTATAACCTATAGGCTAACATAAATACCCATGACATAATGAATATCATCAATAAATGTTTGGTTACATGAATAAATGAGGGAGAAGGGAGAACTCTTCCTTATTGAAGAAGTATAATTAATAAATGTACGAGAGGAAGGAAACTTTAAAAATCACCATTAGGCAAACACCACAGCAATTATGTCTCAGAAAAACAAGATCCACTAATGGATGCTAAAATTAGTGGGTGGAAGTTTGAAAAGGAACAGTTTTCCTAGCTTCAAAACGTGTCCTCAAGATATCTACTAACTACAAAGAGAAAGTAAGCTGACAGTGGTGAAATGTGGCAACACCAACCTAACCACGTGGTCAAGGTCAACATCACTAGCAATAAAGACATTAATGTCATGAACCCCAGGATATAATATACTGAGCAGAACACAATATCTTTTCTGTGGTATTTTAAAAGAATATTGTATATGCTTAAGATGTATAACATGATGTTTTAGTAGACATATACATAGTGAAATGATTACTACCATCAAGCAGATTAACTTATATATCTCCGCACATCATTACCTTTTTAAAATTATGATAAGACCACCCAAAAATCTACTGTACTCTTAGCAAATTTCTGGTATGCAATACAATAAATATTATTAGCTATAGTCATCATGCTGAACATTAGATCTCTAGAATTGTTTACTCACTATAACTACAAATTTGTACCCTTTGACCTACACCTTCCATTTTTCCTCCACATCCCACTCCTGGTACCACCATTCTACTCTCCATTTCTATGCATTCGACTTTTTTTAGATTCCATATATGAGTGAGATCATGCAGTGTTTTTCTTTCTGTGTCTGAAGTTTCATTTCATACTCCAGAGTCATTCATTTTGTTACAAATGGCAGAATTTCCTTTTTTTAAGGCTGAATAAAATTCCACTGCATATATGAAATATATTTCTTTATCCATTCAAACATCCATTCAGACATCGGCAAACAGGTTGTTTCTATATCTTGACTATTGTGCCTGGTACTGCAATGGACACGGAAGCACAAACATCTGTCTCTACGAGGTACTGACTTCTTATTTTCTTATATACCCAGAAGGTGGATTGCTTCATCATAGGGTAGTTCTGTTTTCAATTCTTTTAAGAACCTCCACATTGTTTTTCATAATGTCTGTATCAATGTACATTTCATATGTCTGTAGTCTTCCTGCCAAAACTGCGTAACTTCACTCATGAGAAAATATCAGACACATCCAATATGAAAGACAAAATAACTGATCGATATCCTTCAAAATGTCAAGCCCATGAAAGACAAAAAACAAACCAAAAACTTGAAAAACCGTGACAACGTGGCAATTAAAGAGAAATAAGAACCAAATGCAGTATCTGATATAAGATCCTGAGCAAGGTTCTGGAAATGAAAAACGACATGAGTAGAAAAACAGGTAAAACTCAAAGAAGGTCTGTGGTTTAGTTAGTAGTGTCACCTCAGCATCCATTTGCAGATTCTGATAGATGTACTATGGTCAGATGTTGGCAAGAGAAACTGAAAGAGAACTCTGAAAATTCTCTCTGGGATCATTGCAACTTTTCTGCAAGTAAGAAATAACAAGCTGAAAAATAAAATTTAAGTCGATGTATAAAAATTATCTTAAAGATAACTTTTGGATGTATCTTTCTAAAGATTTGTAAGAGCTTATTCGGTCCAGACTCTACTAGGACTTGCAAAGATTTGCCCTGTCTGTCCCACTTCCACCAGTGCTATGTGATCTCCAACTTGCACCAACATGCTGGTGTTTTTCTGTTTTTGAGCATGCCAAGTGAATTATCAGACACACACACACACACACACACACACACACACACACACACACGTCTTCCCCTTAAAATGGATTCCTTCTGGCTGTTCAGTAGTTATGTTATCGATGCCTTGACCCGGTGATACAATGTCTCACAAAAACAAATTCTTATTTCTCTCATAAGCTGTACAGCCAATCCATGAACTGATTCAGATGTAGATCTGCTCCCCAGGTCTTATTCATTCCAGCATCCAGGCTCAAGGAACAAACCTATCTGGAGTATGCCACACTCGTGGCAGAAGAAACAGAACAACCAATGAAATCCAAGGCTCCCTGCAAGGCAGGCAGATAGGTGTTTGTGATCACATGCCAAGGGTCAGAGCACATCACAGGGCCAAACCTGACGGTCACGTGATGGGGAAGGAAGCTCCTCCCACAGAAGACACTGAATGTCATGTGGTGGCGGTATATAATCACTCTTCCTACAGGGAAGAGGAGAGAATTTGGGAGCAATAAATATTCTATCATAAGACTCCATGAAACTTTCTCAGAAGAACCTTCTCGCACCATCTAAAGTAACCCTGCTGTCCCAGGTTACTTGATATTTTAATATTTTGTTTTATCTTCTTATCACTTTCTGGAATTAACTTACTTTGCCAAGGGTTTCTTTGTGATTGGTCTCTCTCACTAGACTGTAAGCTAGCGAGAGCAGAAAATTTGTCTAATTTGATCATAGCTCTGTCCAACAGTTTCTTGCTCATACTTAAGTGCTCAATCAATATTTTTTTGGGCCAAAAAAGGGCATTGCCAGAACCTCTTTAATCTTCTTGTCTTTATGTGATACATCATATACAATGTCTCACCGACAGCAGGCACTGGTAAAAGTTTGTTAAATGAATAAATAGATGCCTGTTTATATTGAATAAAATGAGGACAAAATAAAGATAAAAAATATATTTATACACATATTTGGATTACAGCTATCAGTAAAACTTAGAAAAAAGAACTTTCCTATTAAGAAGGTACATTTTTATGCATTGAATTTTTCTCTGAGCACACTTGGAAGAGGTAGATGAGATTTGATTTTCCTCAAGGCATTCCCGCCAACTTTACCTACAAATAAAGCATTGTAGATTCAGTCTGGCAAATGCAGAGGAGATCTGCAGAACACATGAAGGAACAATTTGTCTTGGAAGGGGAGTGGCTGCCGAATGGGAGGTCAAAGCGGGTGGGACAGAGGCGATAGCTAACGTCGACACGCTGGTGGTGCAAGTGCCTTTTGTGACTGGTAAGATCTGCTTTGGGGAGCTCATTTTAATATGGTACTTCCTTGCAAAATTCTCTGTCTATCTTGCCTTTCCACAGTGTCTGTGTAAGTTCCATATCACTACTTTGTTTTATCATCTGCTTTCCCCCCCAAAAAGGGCAAAATTATGATTAAGTTTCTTTAAAAGGATATGACCCTATAAGTTTTGTTCCACATGACTGCAGGCCCAAAGTATCCATAGAACTGCCCAGTTGGAGCCTTAAGCAGAGATGGAGACAGTGCTACATCTGCAGAAATCTTTATAGACTTGGATGTCTCTGATCATAGATTTCCACTAACAATAGTTTATTCCTGTGGCTTTGAACTAGATGACCCAAAATATAAAGGTTACTTTCAGTCATAAATGTAAAGAAGATTTTGATTCTTTTCTTTAAAAAGTTGTAATTAGGTTCCAGGAAAAAGTGACAGAGAATAGTGTCAAGTTTTAGAAATGGGACAGGGAAAAGCATAGGGGAAGTTAAAACTATGAAACTGAAAGATTTGTTTGATTTCCCACATTTACCTTGAGCTGGCTTCAACCTTAGGGTAAATTACCCATGGCTGTCATCATAAACCTGCAACCTATTATTACACAGCCTGAATTAAGATGAAATCTGTAATGAGCTCTGTTCAAGGAGGTTCAGCTATGGAATGTCATCAACGGACCAGTGATTCCAGTGGACCTTTAGGGCTATACTTTCTTAGCATAGAGGCCATTCCAGTGAGTTTCTAGAATACTTCTTCTTTTTTTCAATTTTCATTCAAATGCAGAGTTTAATGATTTCAGACAGTAAGCAATATTTACAATCATCCTAATGAATTGTAAATCTTTGTAATGAGGTAGTCTGATAGTTAACCTTTTGTCTGCCATCTGTCAGCTATGTATTACTGAGCAAGATACTTAACCTCTCCAGGCCCACGTTTCTTTATCTGGAAAATGTCTACTAATATAGAGGGTTCCAAAGATATGTATATGCAGTTTGAGAAAGGATAAAAACTATTAAAATTGTAATACGCAATATATACTGATCACAAAAGATGAATACAAGTCACGTTTGACTTCTGCAATTACAAGAGGTGCTCAGAGTGGTTACCATCAGCATCCAGCCACTTCTGATTACGGTGAACTAAAAGTAATACATACATAATATCGCTTAAAATGTGCATAGTCTTTTTTCTGCCCCCCACGCCCCTCTCCTCAAATGTGTATACTTTTTTTTGGCACCCTGGTTTTATCTACCTCAGAGCACGTTGTAAGGTTTAAATGAAAACATTTCATGAGGATATCATCAGTTGTAGGTCCGAAAATTTCAACTCAAACTAACTCAAACAAAAAGGGGAATTTATTAGTTTATGCAACAGAGAATTGAAAGTGTAAGACTAGCTTTAGGCATGGTTGGATGAAGTTGACTAATGAATGAATTCAGAATTTTTCTCTTCTCTAACTCTTGGTTCTGCTTTTCTTTGGGTTGGCATTATTCTCAAGTAGTTTCTCTCCATTTGTTGTCGAAGATGAAGTACCAGCAGCTAGCTCCAAACTTATATCTTACTAGCTTAGTAACCACAGTGAAAAAGACCACCTCTTTTTCCATCATTCCAGCAAAAAAGACTGAATCTCATTTCTGGGTCCTGGATTATGTGCTCCAGACTGAGACTAAGAGAAAGAATTCTCAGATTGGCTTGGCTGTAGAGGCAGTTGGTTGTGTCATCTTCATCCAAATAGCATGAACAGAAAAGGGGGACGGGAGGATAGCTCCTTTAACCCCAAAAAGAGGGTGCTACATCACTACAAAAAAGATTTAGAGTGGGCAAAACAACAGATGTTCACTATAGTATTTAAGCATTCAGCACCATGCTTGACAAAGATCAAGTCATCCATGAATGTTTGTTGTTACTAATGTTATAGATTTTCTGGGGAAGAGAAGAGATGATGGCCTCATGCAGAAATTACCAGAAGAAAATCTGGATGACCAAAGCTTAAGTGAAAATAGAAAATATGAGAACATGACCGATTCTTCTTGAACTTTCCATTACCAGTACCCAGCACAGTAGTTGGTACATAACAACATTCATAAATGCTTGTCAAGTGAATGAGCACATACCAGAAAACACAGTATGCAATTCTTACCCAATGGGCATCATCATGGCAACATAACTAATGCTATTTCTTGGTCTATGGTTCCAGTCACCTCCTAAGATGCTTGTTTCAGGGTGCTTTAAACTTGTTAATGTTAAAATACAGATTCTGATCAGGCATAGTGGCTGATGCTTGTAATCCTAGCACTTTGTGTCACTTGACACCAGGAGTTCAAGACCATCCTGGGCAACATAGCCAGATCTTGCCTCTACAAAAAAATAAAAAATATTAGCCAGGCATGGTGGCACGTGCTTGTAGTTCCAACTACTAGGCAGGGTGAGGTGGAGGTTGAGGTTCTGAGCCTGATCTCAGGAGGGCAAGACTATAATGAGGCATGATCATGCCACTGCGCTCTGACTTGGGTGACAGAGTAATACCCCAACTCACAAAAAAAAAAAAGAAAGAAAAAACCCCACAGATTCTGATTCAGCGAGACTGGAATGATGCCTGAGATTTTGAATTTTTAGCAATCTCCTAGGTATAGCTTTTGAACTGCATCTTAGTCCTTTTGGGTTACTGTAATAAAATACCATAAACTGTGTAGTTTATAAACAACAGAAATGTATTTATCACAGTTCTAGAGGTTGAGAAGTCCAAGTTCAAGGCATTGGTAGATTCATTCTGTATCTGGTGAAGGGTTCACCTTCTCCCTGTAAGGCAGCTCTCTGGGGCCTCCTTAAGAAGAGCACTCATTCCATTCATGAGGGCTCCACCCTTATGACCTAATCACCTCTTGAAAGACTCTACCCCCCAGCATCATCACCTCGGGGCTTAGAATTTCAACCAATGAATTCAGGTGGCATGTGAACATTGAAACTGTAACAAACAGCTAGGCTCTAAAGTTCTCACTATTTCCAAGTAGAAGCAGACATAAAGTTTTACCAAGAGTCATTCAGTTCCACTGTTGAGTGGAGACCCTGTTTTAGGGTGTTCTGGGAGTGTGTCATTTCCTTTGTGGATAGGGAGGTGAAAAGGAAAGAACAGATCATTTGTGCTGAGGAATAGCTATCGTCAGTCTGTGAAAATGGAGAAAACAGCATCAATATACTTGCAAACAGTTTGATGAATCAGTTTCTAGCTCTTAATCTCTATATTTTAATTTATCATACAGACTATGAATGTTAGAGAATGTACCCATGGCTGTTTTTAAAATCAGGCATTGTGATTTTTATTACATTACTTATTTCCTTAGCACTTTACGGTGGGCAAAGCACTTTGGCATTTATTGCCTTATCTGATTTGGCTACCCTGAGATAAAAGCTGACCTTCTAAAACAAAATACTGAAGATTCTCATATCCGTTTGCCTGAATGGCCGTATTTTCTCTCTTGGCCGTATATCTATCTCATTTTAATGCACTCATTATCTTCCTCAATCTTTCTCCCATCAATTCCATTTCTAGGATTTCGAATTCTTGGCTCCACACCTGAGATTCATAATTGCTTCCTTCTGTTTCACCAGCTGCAAGAAGTTCACATGAAAACAGTCTCCTTCCTCTCTCTGCGTCCATGACATTGAACATGCACTTTCCCTCCTCGGCAATTACATGGAGGTTACATAACCTACTTGTTGAATTGGAGTAGCAGATCTGGACTAATAAAATTTAACCATCGACAGATCCTTTTGAGTGAGCTGTGGGTAGATGCATCAGAAAGACATCTTTGCAAATGTAGCACAGCTAAGTAGAAAGATTTAAATAGGTCTAGACATAGGAATCCAGGTAAAAGACACAGTGACTCCAAAGCACACCTGGCCTCTCCAAGGCATGTCCAGCGGGCATGCCCTTTGGGGCTGGCGACTGACATGGAAGTTTCTGATCAGATGTGATTATGCAGAGAGTCCAGCCATGGCAATTTATCCAGTAGATATCCTTATAATTGCAACTCACTTTCTTAGAAAAAAGAGCTAAAAATCTAGCTCTGCTGATGCCATCGACAACATAGAAATCAGTAGCTGTGGCTGTCTTTCAATAAAACTTTATTTACAAAAACAGGCGGCAGGTGGAATTTGGCCTGCAAATTGTAGTTTGCCCACCTTTGAAACGGATGATTCTGAGGTCAAAATCCTTGTACATAACGTTAATGCTTGTTCCTGCAGGATGAATTCTTAAAAATGGGATTGTGGGTGGCTAGGGGTGCACATTTTTTAAAGATCTTGCTGTGCATTACTAAACTTCTATTCAGAAATAATACAATTATACTTCTACTGAATACAAATGTCCATATTTTGTGTGCATCCACAAAAGACAAACCTAGACTATAATCAGAAAAATTTGATTTGGTAGAACCAAATTAGTGGTATCTCACTATTTTGACTTGTTTCAATTGCCATGTCTACAGTGTTCCTAAATATTCATTTAACATGTGTATTTATTTAATATTTATATTTATTTTCTGTGTGTTCAAAATGTTTTATGACATATAGGTGATTTCCATTGCCTATCTTTTTGCTGTTTTCTTAAAATCAGATATTAAAAAAATCCACCATAACACTACGTTTAAGTAGGATATGCCCAGAGGCAGCCCATACATGGATGGTATTAATCTGGATAAGTAAACTGTTCTAACAATCACCCTCTGATTCCCAGGAGTTTTACAGGACAAAGATTTATTTTTCAGTCGTGCCACAGTCCAATGTAGTCTTTGGTGACTCTGCTGTATGGTGTCAGTCAGTGGCTGAGGTTGACACAACTCTGCCATCCTCAATGCATGGTGTCCCTGCACATTGAACTCCGGCTTGCAGTTGTGAAATCCTGTGTGGAGAAGACAGACCTCATCTTACCTGCTGGAGCCTGAAAGTGACACAGCACCTCCTCACATGTCCTGCTGGTGATAACTCATCACGTGGCCTCTCCCAAGAGAGGACAGAAGGACAGGCGAACTCCATGTGCAGGAAGAGGAGGAGATGGATTTGGTGAGCATCTAAACAGACTCGCCACAAAATTAAAGTATAAACACTAGATTTCAAGACTTTTTTAGTCTTTCTAATGGTAATGAAGACGAATATGTGTTCTTAAAAAATTTTGTCTGATGGAGAAACACAAATAAAAACTACAATGAGATATTGTTCACCCCAGTTAACATGACTTTTATAAAAAAGACAGATGATAACATGTGCTGACAAAGAGATGGGGGAAAAGGAACCTTCATACACAGACGTGGGAATGTAAATTAGTACAGCCACTATGGAATACAATAGGAGAGTCTCCAGAAAACAACAAATAGAACTACCATGTGATCCCAAAGACCCACTGCTGAAACGGAAGTCAGTATGTCAAGGAGATAGCTGCACTCTCATGTTTTTTGCAGCACTGCTCACAATAGCCAAGATGTAGAATCAATCTAAGGGACCCTCCATGGCTGAATGGCTAATGAAAATGTGATATATGCACACTATCATATTAATCCCACTTTTAATAAAACGAATCCTGTCATTTGCATCAACACGGACGGAGCTGGAGGTCATTATGTTAGGTGAAATAAGCTAGGCACAGAGAGACAAATTTTGCATGCTCTCACTCACATATGGGCACTA
The DNA here is from genome assembly GCA_963574415.1 of Tarsius wallacei. NCBI lineage: Eukaryota > Metazoa > Chordata > Mammalia > Primates > Tarsiidae > Tarsius > Tarsius wallacei. The sequence goes on along the minus strand of CAUYQG010234786.1, from coordinate 34,276 downwards.
AAACAAAACAAAAACAGAACTCATGGAATAGAAAACAGAATGATGATCACCAGAGATTGAGAAGGGTCGTAGGAAGGGGGAGATAAGGTTGGATGGTCGATAGTAGATAAGGTTAGATGGTCAATGAGTTAGATAGAAGAAACAGGATCTAGTATGCAATAGCACAATAGGGTGACTATAGTCATCAATACTTTTATTGTATATTTTAAAATAACTAAACGAGTAGAATTGGAATGTTCTAAACACAAAGAAATAATAAATGCATTAGATGAGGGGTTACCCCAGTTACTCTGATTGTATTATTATACATTTGTATGCCTACATAAAATATCACATGCACTTCATAAACATATACAACTATCATGTACCCAAATAATAAATTATTTAAAAAGGCAAATCTAAGCATGCTTTCTTAAAAAAAACTTTGGCCAATGAACCCTAATGTTAAATATATATTTTTATGAGAAAAAACATGGAGCCAACGATAAAACTATACACACTTCGGTTCCTTACCCTTAAAAATATTAAAGGGTATCTGCTTGCATTTGCAACTGGAACCATGCTGTTATAACAATATCCAACATTTGCACAAATTTTCCCCGTTTTCTCAGGGTTAAGAACAACTAGACCATTGGCTTACCTCACCAGGTTACGCCAGATAGAAAATCGGTAGGTTAAACAGCAAGAAAACAAAGCATCTTTGGAGGGGAAAATTCAAGTAGATTTCACAACAGTTTCTGTAATGAATTACCATTACATGAAAAAGAACAGCATCACACTTAACACACTAGTACAATCTCTCTAGCAATGAAAACAGAGGCAAAGGAGAGATGATTATTAGAGATCTGTGCACGAAAGCGGGATGAGACAACTTTAGAGTTTTTTCTTCCATGGCTAAAATTGCAAATGGAAAGCAAACGCTTATTTCCCTGATGCTTCTGTGTAGTCAAAAGCATCAGATCACTGTATCCCCCCTCACGTTAGGAAGTTTATACGAACGCGGGATAACCTAGCCAGAAACGCACAGGGAAGCGAGGCGGCTGTTTAGTGAAGGGAGTTTGGCACCAGAAATTCCAAAAGAATAGATTAACATTGTCTGCCTCTACACTCTTCAAAGAGGACATAATTGTGCCTTTTATATCTTACCCTGTGCTCCAACTGCAGAATTCCTTAACTCCCAGGAGGAGTCCTCGTAGAGAGACTGTGCTGTTTGATTTGGCACTATTCACAAACCTTGGCAGACGATCAAATAGAGGGCACACAAGTGCAGGAAAAGCCTTAAGAAACTGTCTTCGCTGTTGTCGTTACTGCCTTCATGAATTGAAATCTCAATGGTAAGCATAAAGAAGCCATAGATATTAACCGAGCGTGCATAACTCCAATTTAGAGACTCCACACACCTCAGCTTGGAGAACGCATATACATGTGCAGCTCTTTGTGCTTTCTCTTGAGTGGCATTTGTTTCATCTTTCAAACAAGCATCCTTCCTTAAAATGATTACACAGTTTTGCCCCAGAAGTCTTGAACTCAGTGCTTAGGCATGATGTGATGAGTGAGTGTTGGCTTTGAACTCAAAAGATCTGGGTTCGAGTTCCGATGCTATCATTTAATAGCTGTTTCACCTTGGGCAAATTGCTTAACTCCACTGAACTTGGTAACTGTGTCTATTAAACAAAGACTGCCCCTTCACTGATTTTCTGTTCAAAGCAAGTTGACAATTATATCTAGGATCACATATAATATACCGGCGGTGCCAAAAAAAAAGTATACACAATTTAGGAGACATAATCTGTGTCTTACTTCCAGCTTGCCATCATCAGAAGTATCTGGACACTGATGGTTCCCACTCTGAGCACCTCTTGTAATTACAGAAGTCAAACGTGGCTTGTATTCATCTTCTGTGAACGGCATATACTGAGTATTACAATTTTAGTGCTTTTTTTCCCTTTCTTAAAATGTGTATGCTTTTTTGGGCACACTTTGTATAGAAAAGGTGACAAACATTTGATAAACTGTAAAGAGCAATAGTGTTGTGAGAAATTACTAATGTGGTTAAATAGAACTTTGCAGCAAAGTAGGATGTCATTAAAGGATAGATATTTTAAACAATCTATTTTACAGTAAAAAAAAAAACAAAAGAAAACATAATCTAAGAGAATCCACTGAACTGTTTCTGAATTTAAAACATAAATGTAGAGAAAGCCCATACTTAGAATAAAAAATAGACACAAAATGAAAACAAAGTTATGCTAACTATGGAAATAATTAGCAAGATAGGGCAATATCTAAGTCAGGAAGTTTTAAAACTTAGCTTGAAGGTATATTTGGTTTTTTTTTTGAGTTGGAGTCTCACTCTGGACTGGAGTGCAGTGGCTGTTCCCGGCCACCGCAGCCTCGACCTGCTGGGGCTCTGGCAATCCTTCCGCCTCAGCCTTCCAAGGAGCTGGAACTACAGGTGCGTGCTACCACACCCAGCTAATTTTTTGATTTATTGTAGAGATGAGGTCTCATGATGGTATATTTGAGAGATTTTTTTTTAGAGTGGATTTTTGACCTCTGGATGGTTTCTCTCAGCTTACAGTCATCCATTCATTCTTTCATTCACCGACTGTAAACTCTTTTGGTTATGTTCCCTAATTTATTATAAGAGCACAGAGTAGGTGCTCATTAAATGTTTGCAGGGTGAATGGATGGATAAGTTAATGAGATTTTTCACTCACAATTTTTGCTGCTCTTTGTTGTGCTCATTGCTAGAGGCGAAAGAATTTTATAGAAACAGTTTCCACTCTCTCACTAGATGCTCCCAGCTTCGTGAAGGGAGCAGAGGCATACATATCTAATCATACATGGGGCCTTGTTTGGAAAATAACCATAAATGCAATGCTCCACAGCTTTTACCTAACTTCTTTGAAGATTTCTTTTAAATTCCCATTCATTTTACCCTTTCAAAAATGATGCCATTCTCATATATACGGAGAGAGTGTTTTGATGATTAACTCAAACTTGGTCTCTTCCCTCTTCCCCCACAGGTAACTATTGCTTTTTTTTTTTTTTGCCAAGGTAAATTTTTATTTTTTCTTACAGCTTTCTTTCCTCTTTTAAATTTTTTTTAAATTGTGGGGTACAATTCAGGTTTAGGTATACAAATATTCATTGTGCAGGTACCCTAACTGATGAGGTGTGTCCCCAATCCCAGGCAGGTATCGACTACTGTCAATACCACCTCCCCATCCCCCCACCCCTGTAACTATTGCTTGGAGGTAGATCTTTATCTCCAGAGATTTCTGCGTGCATGTCTATATATACACACATGCATTATTGTTTTTCAAGTGTATGCTAATTAAAATAAGAGCATACACATATACTATTCCAAAACTTTCTTGCCCTTAACAACATTGCTTGGAAACTTATCCATAGTAGTACATTTCAATCTAGTTCATTCTTTTAAAATGCTGCCACACACGCCTGTCAGCCCAGCACTTTGGGAGGCAGAGGTGAGGAAATAGCCTGAGCTCATGGGTTCAAGACCGGCCTGGGCAACATGGCAAAAACCTCCTCTCTACAATAAATCAAAAAATTTGTCTGGGCGTGGTGACACCTGCCTGTAGTTCCAGCTACTTGGAAGGCTGAGGCGGAAGGATCGACTGAGCCCAGCAGGGTGAGGCTGCGGTGGCTGTGAGCATGCCACTGCACTCCAGCCTGGCAAACAGTGAGGCTCCAACTCAAAATAAAATGCTACCACAGTGGCTGTGACAGGGCTGACACTCAGACATGGCGCCCTACAGAGTTGTGCAGCGACCAGCCTGCCCAGCTGTTCTCAGCAACTCTCTGCCTTGTCTACATAAATAGCATAGCTGTACCATAGCTCTTTCGGTCATTTTTCTACTGATGGACACATAGGTTATTTCCAGTTTTTCAGTATTATCAGCCATGCATTAATGAAGATCTTTGTACAAACTAGAGTAGCTACAATGTCCAAATGAGTCTAATGAAATCATTCATCTATTTTAAATCCTAGACTTGAAATCAGAAATTCCTTCCTGAATCCTTAAGGGCGCACACTTAGCAGTAAAACTATTAAAAGCCACAACAAAACAGCCTTTTGAGAAAAGGGGAGGGTCAAGTAACCCTCTTTCACCCTTTAAATCCAGACATTTTTCAAGATTAAAGCCTTCTCTCTTTATTCGGGTGTGCAGTAGGCACAGAAATTTAACTTTTCAGAGTCCGTCTTTTGCCTCACCCCAACTCGATTTAGTTGTGGGGGTCTGAAGATACAGCATGTATGCACCGTTTGAAGCAAGCTGCGCTTTATGTGTTTTTGAATGGCAGCATTTCTTTTCCACAAAAGATAACTTTATGACAAGTTACATTTATATTGAACCGCTCTGACATTGTATAAGAACAGATTCACATAGCTTGATGCATTCGGCAGTGATAGATGCTTCCAAATGCCTTTGATCTCTTCTCTGTGCAGAATGCTTTTGAATATTGAGGGCTGTGTGTCCCAAGGCACAGCTGCTTGTAAACACGTGAAGGCCCCCAGAGTAGCTGTGTATTACTCGGGAAACGGTGTAGGGATGTGTTCTGCTCCGTGCCAAGACAGCCTTTACTGCAGGCCTCTTAAGGAAGCCCAGGCTAATGAAACGGACTTAATGAAATTGCTAGGCATTAGAAATAGCATTTCTAAAATGGGAGAAAATGGACAAGGGCCTTCTTGTTGTCATTTTGGCGGTGATTTGTGGTATTGATTCTGGTCTTTGGCTGGATCTTGAACTAAGTACGGCAGAGGCCCAAGTACCTTGACCTCACATGGAATGTTTACTCTGTCCCAGAAGGAGCCAGCTTCCTGCACGTTAAGGGAGGATGGTGGCACAGAGGTCAGAGGGAGAGAAGGCTGGAGAGAGACAATAGAGGCCACTCCCCAGGCCTGACGGTCAAAGGCCACCTTCAAGGGCCAGGGGAGGCCGCCTCTTAACTGGGGGCCTGACCAGTTGACCTCAGTGGCAGTTTTCTTTCCAGATGTCTGCCAGAGGAATCTATGACTCTAAGCGAGTCTTCTCACGAGGCACTGCCAGACCCCACCGGGGCCAGCTCTGTGGCCCGGGAAGCCTGCCAGATTGCCTTGCCAGGTCAAAGCTCGCGTTCCTGCCTTTGGGTTGGCATAAATACATAGGACCCCACTTGCTTCTCTACTCGAGTCACCGATTTTTCAAACTGGAAAGGCTCACAGAGATGACCTATGAAAAGTCACCTGCACTTGGAAGATAAGGGACCCAATCTCCAAAGTGGAAGGGAAGTCATCTCTGTGGCCAGGTCATTCAGCAGGGTCATGGTCTGCCTGTTAATTTCCCTTTCGGCAGTTTGAGGATTCCTGACGACAACTCCTCCTCTTCCTCCTCTTCCTCCCCTGGTCATCACCACCGTCATGGCTTTGAGGGTCCTGGGATGTGTCCTCCATACCTTCCGCTTGACAGCTGCGACTTCATCGGCGACAAGGACCCAGCATGATCTGTCCTCGTTGCATCATGAAAAGAGCTCTGGACTTGGATGCAGACACACTTGATTTTTTTTTTTTTTGAGTTGGAGTCTCACTCTGTCACCCAGACTGGAGTGCAGTGGCCACTCCCGGCCACTGCAGCCTCGACCCACTGGGCTCTGGCAATCCTTCCACCTCAGCCTTCCAAGTAGCTGGAACTACAGGCACGTGCTACCATGCCCGGCTAATTTTTTGATTTATTGTAGAGATGAGGTTTGGCCAAGTTGCCCAGGCTGGTCTCGAACCTGCGGACTCAGGCAATCCACTCACCTCAGCCTCCCAAAGCGTGGGATTACAGGCTGAGCCACCCAGCCCGGCTCACACTTGAATTTAAAATCAGATTTGGCCGGGCTCGGTGGCTTAGCCTGTAATCCCTCGTCTCTACAACAAATCAAAAATTAGCTGGGCATGGTAGCGTGTGCCTGCAGTTTCGGCTATTTGGAAGGCTGAGGCGGAAGGATCGCTGGAGCCCAGCAGGTCCAGGCTGCGGTGGTCGGGAGCATGCCACTGCACTCTAGTCGGGGAGACGGAGGGAGATTCCAACTCAAAAATAAGATAAAACAAAATTAAAAAATAAAATAAAATCAGACTCCACCTCCTCTGCATGACCTTGAAAGTCACTTCATTCTCCTGAGCCTGTTTCCTCATCTATACAATGAAGACAGTAATGTCTGCTGTAGAGTGTCCCTAAGGCTTACGTGAAGGTGACAGCATTGATGACGAGTGTCTGGTACACAGTAGGTCCTCAGGGAATCATACCTGGGGTCACTGTCAGTATAGCTATGATTTCCCGGAGACTTGAATTGGAGAGCCGGCTCAATTGTCTAAGCTTGGGCAAGTGGGTTTCTCTCCAAGAATCTCATTTATAAACTGAGGGGGTAGGCCAGACTCCTTCTAAAGCTCAAGGCACACATTTAGAGAATTAGCGGGATGCAGTGGTTCTTCAGCTTTGGGGTACATTCTAGCCACCCTGGGACACTCTGCCCACAGATTCCAATTCAGTTCGGTCTGGGAGGGGCCCAAGAATCTCTACTTTTTTCCTCTACATTTTTTTCTTTTATTTTAAAGATGTGGGGTGCAATTCAAGATTAGGTATACTAGTGGACATTGTGCAGGGATAGTTAGGGCCTCCCTTTGGTCCCCACTTTGCCTGGTTTGAGATTAGGTACCCTTATTGATGTTGTGCCCCTCCCCCCCCCGCCACTGCCAATCCCTTTCTTATAGCATTATGGTAAATGCTCAGGGTCTGCTTATGAGTAAGAACATGTGGTACTCTATTCTTTGTTTCTGTGATAGATCACTGAGTATGATAGACTCCAAATCCATCCAAGTTGCTGCGAAGTCCAATTGTTTGCCCTTCTTTATGGCTGCATAATATTCCATCGTGTAAGCATCTCTACTTTTAATAAGGACTCCAAATCTTAGTTTTCTATTGTTATAACCAGGAAAAGTAAAGTACTCATGTAATAGGAAAACGGTAAGGAACAAAGGAAATGACTTCTTTCAAGCACTTGGCATACTCTCTGGCATATGACAATTGCCCAGTGAATAGTCTCCTTTCTTTTTTTCACTTTGTATATAGCATATCTCTTCAGCTGGTGGGCTCAGTTTAGCTCATCAGCAAGACTCTACTGTATGTGAATTAGACGTGAATATTTGAAAGTAGGAGATTCCTGGCTACTCGAGAAACCAGGAGACCCAGCAACACCAAGCCTGCCACAATTCTCAGTGACCGTGTCTGGACGTTGGCTGTCCCTTAGACGAGAGCTCTCCGTTTGAAACAGTCCTCCCTCCATCTGGTCCATTTCTTCACATTTCTTGTTTGGCTCCGGTAGACATTTGGGTTTGTGGATTCCTGTTCTAGGACCTCATTCAGCCTCTCTGTGGCGTCTCAGAAGAGGAGCTCAGGGACTATTCTTGCACGGTGTTATTCCAACTATTCTAGATCGATTAACAGCTATCCACGGTACCCTCTTAACTGAGCAGAAGGGATGGAAGGAGTCGCTTGTCTTTGCAACTTTCATGATTTAGAGGCATAATTTAGGATGAATTCCAAGGGGCAGCATTATGAAAGTCTACTGAAGTGCTGTGCCAGGGAACCCAACCCAAGCTGAGATGTTGCCCAACAGAATCAAAGCAGGGTTTAAAGCAGCAGCTGCCTTTATTACACATTTAAAACTTGGCAAAGGAAGTTCTTTGGGTTGAGACCACATGAAAGCAATCAAGGCAGGTGAAGGACGGTTGAAGAGAACAGATGGACTTGGACATCTTAAGCCATTGGAGTGATGCTGCAACTTCCAAAGATACCTGCTTGAATGCTCTGAAAGTTATCATTATCTTTGTATTTTTTCTTCTCTAGCTACGGGTGTCACACATGAAAAAAACCAAGGCAAGAAAGGGCTTTATACAAAGGTATTGAGGCCACATTTGTCAAACCCAGAATCCCACGCAGATTTGGGAACTATGTTTCAAGCTGAGCTTAAAACTTTCAACTCTCAAAAGTGCTACTTACCCCAAGTAAAAGGCAATTTTCCAGCTCAAAGAATGGCAGTTCTGCAAGGTTCAGGAAAAAAGGTCAGAAGACTCCTTGTACATCAATCAGCTCCTGGAAAACAACATGTCAATGAGTTAAGTGAACACGAATCAGGCACATATGGATTGAATTTCCCTTGAAATACTCCCGGGGTCCCAGGGTAAGGGGTGGAATGGGGGAGGGGTGAAAATTCTTAGGAAAATCTGCAAACCCCAAAGGCTTGAAAATACTTCCAAGATGTCGACTGACCAGCCTGCACGTCCTGCTGGCCTGAATCAAGGCTGAGCCCAGCTGACCTTTGCTTTCTGGATATGACAATGGATCTGAGGCTCATAGGACAGTCCAGGACTTCCCTATCCTTGATCTAAACGTCATTCCATGGCATGAAGATAGGGTGATCTGGTAGAGAGTGGCTTTGAAGTTTCAAGAAAGAGAAACAGATTTATTTCAGGGGAAAAAAAGGGAGAAAAGAAAGAAACGTTCAAGGTTACAGTTATTATTGTCAGTAGCCCACGTTTTCAAGCGAGTAAATCAGTTCTATGTTTTCTTTCTTCCTGGAATCATAAGAAAAGCAGCTGAAAAGTTGCACAGATGTGAGTGAGAAAAGCGAATACAAGAGGGCTTTCCTAAGACCACTCCACGTGGAAGTGTTTGGCATTGTGGAAATATTCTTTGTGAGTAGAGGCTCTTACAAAAGCTTAAGAAAGAGATCAGTGCAACATTGAGGTCTGTTCTGATCTCAAGCACTAAACAATAAACATAGTGAAGCACAAAGCATTCAGATTTGGCAGCCAGGATAAGGTTCATGGACATTGGGACTATTTAAATCTGATTTTAGAGTGAAGTTGGGAGAATTCAGTGACAAGCATAAGCTAGTGCCGTCAAATTCATGTTGGTCCTAAAATTGGTTGGCACCAAATCCTTTCCCAGAAATCATCACAGAAAATTTCGAGTAAACTGGGAAACATACATTTTAGACTCTATGAAAGGAAACCTGTTGAGAAAATGCATAAGAAATATTTCATTTTTCTGTTGTTGTTTAGGGTGTTTTGTAGATGAGCTATAATTTACTTTCAGGAAAAGTACAAAACTCGAAACTTCTTGGTAGCAGAGGAAGGATCTATTATGCTCCCCGATCCTTTTCTTTTTTTAAGGACGGGAGGTAATCAGAGATCAATGTTAATGGGGTTTTTTTTTTTTAAACAAATGATGCACTGTCAGGAGAAAATTTTTTCACGATTGTCAGATGGTGTAGACAGTGTTCAAATGGCTCATTCATTATAAGCAGCACCACCAAGTTGAAAACATACTTTTTCTGGCCTGCAGTTGATTGATGTACATTACTCATATCAGGCTAATGGCACTTTATTTTCCAACAGTAGCAAGTAATGAGTGACCTTGAGTGCATATTGTTTTCCTGAAAGGGTTTGTTGCTCTGCTTTCTTCATAAGCACCCCAAGGAAACAAGGCCTCTGTGTTGGTGTTTTGCAGCAAACCTCATTTCTTTCATGGCTTTCTGTAAAAGAATTTGATACAGGGATAGACGCTAACCTCAGTGAGTAAATGAAATATTGATCCGTGCTACTCTGGCCTTGCCTTCACCTTGTCCCAGGGCGGTGAGTTACTGACTTTTCCGTTTTGGCTGTAATAGGAATTATTACAACAGGCCTGTGTAAGTAATTACTTGGCATGGTAAAAAAAGGAGGGTCCATCATATATTTCTGTAGAGACGTTAGTTTCCATCAGCCCAGCGGTCTGCTTTTTTGGCTCTGTCTTTCCTGCTCTTGATTCAATTCTTTTAACCATCATTAATCACACTCCTTGTCAGCAGAAGTTTATCAAAAGTATTAAGTGAGCAAGGTTGCCTGGCCTCCTTAAAAAAAAAATCATCCAACACGGGGCAGTAAATTTCAAAATATGGAAGGTTGGTTCCGTGATATATAGGAGTGTCTCTTCAGCGAGAATGAGCCGTTTGTTTTAGTGATAGATATTGTAGTTTGAGCTGTGATAGAATCCTTCTCAAGTTTATATGTCGTAGGCTATCGTTTATGAGAGACCATGTGTTTCTAAATGGTGAAGGTCATGGCTGATGGCAAAAGTAAAAGCAGTGGTGATTCATTAAAAATAGTTAATAGGGCCTGAGGCTGACAGGGATAAATCGGAACATGTGGCTTGCCGACCCACCAGCACCTATGTTGACATTGTGTGGCTTCAGTCCCAAACCCTCCACTTCCAACCGCCCAACAGCTACAAGCCGACAGACAGACCGTGGTCACCTCTTTCTTGTTAGTAACCGATTTGGAAAAACTTTCTGGGATATACAACCCTCTTTCCTTCAGTTTAGCTTGGCTGGTATTTATTTTTAAATTGTTGCTTTTTAAAAAACAGATCACTAATATGTGTATTATGAGAAACTCAAATATTGTAGAAACACCCAAGATGTAAAAAATCAAAAGCTTCTGTGTTATATATGAGATGTTTAATTTCTTTTTAAACATGTCATGTAGCAAAATATGGTATCATAGTTAGATTTGATAAAGCTGAGAGATGGTTCTGGATACGTTTCTTATGTTAGTCTATCTTCTATTCCTGGTTGCTTGAAATATTCGCAACTAAAATAAAGCTTCCTCACCGTAAATCCCATATCCCAGAGAAAATCACTTTTAATCATGTTGTGTATTTGTGTGTATTTTTCTAGTTTATTTTTCTTCACTGTGCATATAGATATATATCCATACATAGACATAAATAAACATATTTGTGTTGTATATAGTCAAGAAAAAGAATATATCCAATATGGTAATAATTGAATATATACAACATACACTCAAATGTTAGACCATGCTGTAATACCAGTTTGCAACTTGCTTTAAAAAATTACAATATTTAACTATGAGTATTTAATTAAACCCATGGACTCATTCATTCATTCGGAAAATATATCAAATGTTAGCCTCTAGCCAAATATACATACCTCTTGAAGAGAGCGTGGTGCCAGGGGTCTATTTCCAGCTTGCATACACAATTTGCCTCATAAATGCTTCCGCTCCTGAGCCCTGATATAACAAACATCCTCTGAAAACTTTCTGGCTATTTTTGAGACTCCTAAGAACTTTAAGCAAAAGAATTGTTGCTGATTAAGATCAACAGAATTTGGCGATCATTTAAGAAGTGTAGATCAGCACAGGAACGTATGGAAGTGGACAAAGCACTAAGGCAGTTTCCAGATGAGTAAGTATGGATTTACTATACGTTTCTTCTAATGAAAATGGCTTTACAAACCCAGTTGTTCGGGCTTTTTTATTTTTTTAATGTGGGTGTTTGTTTTTTCTCTGGCTTGAGAAGTCAGTAAAAAACGGCACAGTGGCTTGAGATAATACTGGGAGATACACATCTATACTTTTCATTGGGGCTCACCTCTTTTCCCTAGAAAAAGAAATTGTCTAATAGTTGGGGAGTGTTTGCTGCCTCTCGATGGAAAAGGTTCATAACTGAGCAGGAGGAACAGTTGCCGGATTTATTAGGTGTGTTTCAGAGCATCAGAACAAACAGCCAAAACTCCACAAAACGTTATGTAAGATGGAAGGAGGAAGTTCAGTAGAAAAGAAAGGCAGCGGCTGGGTTTTGACGGCCCTTGCAGCGAGAGCCTTTGTCTGCAAAGTCTGAGCTGGTGAGTCCAGGCAGCCCCGCCTGGGTCTGCAGTCCCGACAGCATCCTGCCTGGAGAACATCCGTCTCAGAAAGAACGATCCCTTTCTGTCATGTCCCACTCCACAGTACCAGGAGGTTGGGGTTGTGTAAACTAAGTCCTCAACTTAAGCTTGGGTCTCTTCCTTTGTTGACATGTAGCTTTGGGGGGTCACCTTCCTTACAACAAAGCTGCCTGGGCAATAGCAGTGTGTTCAGTGAAGAAGCGTTCTGTGAGACGACAGAACAGCATTGCAAATTAACGTGTTTACAGGGAAAAGCACTTAGCCTCGAATTAGCTGGGGAGGACAGGAGAAACGTGCTGTGCTTAATTCACGCCAAGCGGCTTTGGGGCCTGGAGGTTGTTTTTGGATACCATCATCTCAAGGAAGACGTTCTCAGTGGTTGCAAATTGACTTTTTATGGAGAAACTAAGACTGTTTCTAACCTATTGCACTGATATTATATTTAGTTAATATTTTATGAAAGAAAAGTCCTCCCATTAGAGGTGGCAAATTGCTTTATAATTATAGTACTTTACCGAACAGACTGTCTGCTTCATTTTATGGCAAAAACACAAAAATACAGCTGCCTTTCTCACATAACTCCTTTGCTGAGCCCTTGTGTGGCTGGCCCCCTCGCCCTGCTTGTTTTTCTTCATTTCAAATATTAGCTTAATTTGCACAAAAAGTTGTGTTGCTTACTTGGTATGAGTTAATGAAATATTGATGTGGAAATTTCAGTGAAGTGGACCCAGGATGCCCTGGGAACCAGAGGTGAGCAAAGGCACTTTTTCAGCCCTCTGAGCTCCAGCCTGACTTCAAGCCACTCTCATAGTGACTGACTACCAGCCATTAAACATGATGGCTATTTAGTCATAATGACGGTAATGAATTGGTGGGCAGAACAACGTCGAATTTCCGTCAGAGAGCATGGCTGTATGGAATGGGAACCTGGCTAATTTCTCTTCTGTCTTCTTCTTTTCTTCCCTTTCTCTTAATTCTTCAATGAAAAGTAACAGAGCTAAGTTTCTAGCAGGCAAGGAACATATTTTATTTAGTTTCGTATTCCAGAGATTGTCACGTGGTTGGCGCTAAATAAATGTTGCCATGGAAAAACCTTCCTTTGATTGAAACGTGCTGTGTAGCAGAAGCTGTTATGCCCTGCCATGTGTCGCTAGAACTCCCCCCGTCTGTGCACACCAGTGGAGTCTCACCAAAGCCCCTGCTACTTCCTGCAGGGGCTCCCCCTGGCCGCTTGAGCAAGCCTTAGAATGCCCAGAAAACAGCTCTCCACCAGGGATGGGTGGGATACCCCGGTTCCTCAGCCCTGAGGCTGGACACCTCAAAGGTGTCTTCTCCAGGCTTTTCCAGACGTCCCCAGTGGGACTGAACTCCCGGTACCCACACCATCATCTGCATGTGAGCGTTTCCGTCTTTTCGTCTCACTTTTCTATATCCCTCTCAGTGCTTCCAGGGATCACATCCTAAGTAAACTACCCACACGCAAATCCTGATTGCAGGTCGGGCTTCTGGGCAATGCAACCTAAGACATGCCGCTGTCTCAAAACACCAGGATAATCAATTTGTAAGAATGGAAGGAGCATCTTTTTTATGCCTACTCTGGTGCCATGCTCTACGGGGCCATTAAGCCATTTTAAGATATTTACATTTCTACTGCTTAGAAAGCCCTTGTAAATTAGCTTGGAAGATAAGACATACGCATTTAAAACAATTAGTGGCCCACACAGCATTATACAGGGATATCATAAGTTCTAAAGTGTATGTTACACATCACTGGAAACAGGGGCAGCAGAACAAGGTTCAACAGGTGCAGTAGTGACATGCGTCATAAAAGGAGTTGCTTGGCCAGGCGTGGTGGCTCAAGCCTGTTATCCCAGCACTTTGGAAGGCCAAGGCGAGAGGATTGCCTGTGCTCAGGGCTTTGAGACCAGCCTGGGCAACTTGGTGAGACCCCCGTCTTTACAATAAATCAAAAAATTAGCCAAACATGGTGGTGCAGACCTGTAGTTCCAGCTACTTGGAGGCTGAGGTGGAAGGATCATCTCAGCCCAGCAGGTCAAGGCTGTCGTGGTCGTAAGTGTGCCACTGCACTCCAGCCAAGGAGACAAAGTGAGACTCCAACTCAAAAAAAAAAGGAGTTGCTTGACAAAGGGGAGACTGACAGGAGCTGATGTGGAAATTCAAAGAGTATGGTACACTTAGTGCAAAGGATGAGTAGGTCTCCAAGCCTAGTGTTCTGAATGCAGTGGGGGCTCAATAAATGCTCTGTGGATGGAACAGTGAACCGGCAAATGGGTTAGTCAATAAAGCCGAGATGTGCTATGTAGTCTACTAAGTTTTCAACTTAAATAAATGCATGCGTGCAATCATTTCTTGCATACTGGGGTTTTAGTTTAAGTATGTTCCTTCCCATTTTCATCTTTTTTCCTCTTCCACTGACATCAACTTGTCTCTCTCCCCAGGAGACCGGCTACTCATCAGCTGGATGACCACAGGCAAGTTATTTAATCTCTTTAGTTTCAGATTCCTTAGCCACGAAATGTCCAAAGGTTAACTGTGACCCTGGAGTATGATTTATTTTGCTCCTCCCTCCAACCCCGCCGTGCAAAAAATAGAGTCCCACCCTCTCCGTATTGACTTACTCCCAGTCCTCAACTATACACTTTTGTTCCCAAGCTCCTGAAAATATTAGGATTTTCCATTCTTGGATTCAATGGCATACAAAGTTCTGTCTAGCTCTAACAAAGCATATTGAACCAGCAAAAGATTTGGATCTAACCCCGTGTGACTTTGGAGATGTCACTTACCAAAGGCTCAACCCATTTTCCAAAAATACGGTTGTCATTTTTATACTAGAGATAATTATGTAAAGTACTTGACTCAATGAATGCTCAGAAAATTGTACATTCTTTTCATCAGCTGTTTTGAGATATAATTTACCTATAATAAATGCATGTGTGTTAAGGACACAGTTTGATGAATTTTGAAGAATGTGTATACCCACGTGACCACACCAATCAACGTGGGGGACATCATCATCACCTTTATAGGTTGTCTTGTTCTTTTTTGTAGCCAAGCTGCCCCTTCACCCCTGGCTCTAGGCAAGTACCAATCTGCTTTCTGCCACTGTAGATTAGATGTGTCCCTTTCTAGAGTTGTATGTAGATGGAATCATATAGCATACGCTCTTTTGTTTCTGGTTTATTTCACACACCATTTTCTTGAGATTCATTCATATTTTTGTGTGTATCAGTAGTTTTTTATTTTGTAAAAAGTGATAGATCTTCTTTTGCCAGTCTAGCAGGATTGCTCTTCCTTCCTAGGGGTGTTTGGACATTTTCATATCTTGCTGATGTAACAGTGAATGGTATACATGGATTTAGATGTTACCTAAGATTATTGCATTTAATTCTTTTGCTAAACAATTTATCAGTAACAGATAGAATTTTATTAGAAACATGTTTTGTAATGAGCACAGAAAATAAGAGATGTATTGATTTGCTACTGCTGTGTAACAAATTATCCCGATCTTAGTGGCTTAAAATAATAGATATTTGTTATCTCAAAGCTTCCAAGGGCCAGTCATTCAGAACTTATGTAAGCTGATGACTCTATCTCAAGACCTCTCATGAAGCTGTAGTGAAGATGTTGACTTGAGATGTCATCAGCTGGAGGCTTGGTTAGAATTGGGGATCAGCTTAGTGACTCACTTATGTGGCCAGTAAGTGGGTGCCAGGTGTTGGCAGGAGGTTCCTTGCCACATGGACTAGCCACACAGCTGTCTGAATGTCTTCCTAGCATGGGCTCACTTGTCCCAGAGCGAGTGACCCCAGAGAGCAAGGGGGTAACCTGCAATGCCTTTTCTACTTGACCTCAGAAGTCACGTACTGTCATTTCCCTATATCTGATTCCTTGCATGGATTAGTCCTATCCAATGTGGTGGGGATACACTTGTCAGTTGAATTTGTCCTGGACAAAAAGATATGTTGAAGTCCTAACAACGTACCTATGAATGTGATCTTCTCTGAAAACAGAGTCTTTACTTAAGATCAATGGCTGGTGTCCTTATAAGAAGAGAGAGCTTTGAAGACAGACACACAAGGAAGATGGCCATATGAAGATGGTGGCAGAGACTACAGTGATGCACCCACAAATCCAAGAGTACCAAGGAATATAGGCAACCACAAGCAGCTGGAAGGCAAGGAAAGATTCTTTTGTAGAAGCTTTGGAGGGAGAATGGCCCTGCCAACACTTTGATTTTGCACTTCTAGCTTCCAGAACTATGAAAGAATAAATTCTGTTGTTCCGAGCCATCCAGCTTGTGGTAATTTGCTATGACAGCCTTGGGCCACTGGTACAGGGACTAAATAATGTCATGAATACTAGGTAGGAGGGATCACTGGGGCATCTTGTGGGCCATCTTGGAAGCTGGCCAGCATAGGAGGGGAGAATCTACTTTGAGAGAGTAATCAGGCAATGTGAAAAAGTTTAGGCTGATACTGAAAGATGATAAAGACCCAACCAGGTGAAGTAGGTGGAAAAGCATTTCAAGTAGACAAAACACCTTGTGAGGAATTTATGGCAAGGTAGAGCTTGAGCTTGGTGTGTCTGAGGCATGGAAAAGAGATCAAACTTGGCATTTTCTTTTGAGCAAAAGGGGGAGAGAGAGAGAGAGAGAGAGAGAGGGAGAGAGAGATGCACAATAGCCTGGAAAGATCAGAAGAGGCTGGAGTCTTCAATGGGTTTACAGATCATCAGATCATCAGAGGGAGATGATTAGATTTCATTCAAAGGGCAATGGGAGGTTTTTCAAGTAGGAGAGTGGCATGCTTTAGTTCATGATTTCAGAACATGCCCCTGCCTGCTACAGGGAAAATAGATGGAAGAGAAACAAAATTAAAGCAGAAAGCCTGATTAGGAGACTACTGCAGAAGTCCAAGCAGGAAGGAATGCTGTCTAGACAGAGAGTAAGAGAATGAAGATGAAGGGACTTATAGATTATTCGACATACACATTAGAGCTCAATTACAGGGCTTAGTTCTTATAGGTGGGGGCTAGGACTGTGCAAAAAGATAGAATCAAGGATAATGGCTACTACATGCAGAGTATACTTTCCTAAGAAATTGAATCCCTGTTGATTTTAAATGTAGCCTTTATCCATCATGGGATCCTCAGCTTGGGATTCTTTATCCTTCCCTATTGGCCACGGGAAAACAGCCATACTTCTTAGTATGGCCCAAGGTCAGTTGCAATGATTTCCTTGCCTAAATGGCCAGCCTCATCTCTAAATCCAGTCAGGCTGAGCTGCTTATCCTTTTGGAGACATGGTATGGTGACACGATCTTTTCCCTTCCCTCTGCCAGGAAACTCCTTCCAGATTACCTTGTGAAACCTTGCAGCAAGATGTTCCCTCACCTCCCATACTTTGTTCCCATAGCATCCTGCTACCTCTTTCTTTGTTCTTATTCTACCATAGGTTAATGGTCTGTCCCATTCTATGTTGTTTCTCTGTATGTCCCATTAATCATGGGCCTCCGAAGGGCAAGTCTAATTCTCATTTTATATATGTCTACTCCTCACACTATCGCTGGAACATGGCAAAGACTCAATGAATGATTGTCAAGTGAATAACAGAGATGACACACATGAGGTGGAAGTGTTTAACAATTATTGGTAGATAGACTCATTCTTGGTAAATACCAAAATATCATGTTATACCTTAAATTAGAATCAAAGAACCCCAAAGACCCATCAGAAATGACAGAAACATTATTTATGATTCACACAGCTGAAAAATCATTTATTTGACAAACACCGAGCACTTATCATGTGTCTGTCATGGTTCTAAATGTTGGGAAGATAGCAGGAAAGAGGTCAGATAGGTCTCATTTCTCTCAGACATTTGTTTGAGAAGATACAAACAATAATCATATGCACACACAAAAAAGCTGACTTCACATGACTGAGAAGACAGTAAAACAGGGTCATGAGTTTGAGACTAAGTGGGGTCTCCAACAGATGACTTGAGAAAACTTCTGTTAGCCAATCATGTGACAATATGAGTGACCCTGGCTACGGCAGTCCAAAGTGTGCTGAGTACAACCACCACTACCATCACAACAAAGACAATGATATACCCCAGCCCCTATTTCTCAATGCATGGCAGGTTTTCTATTTAAGAAAAATCAAAACAATGAAATCATTAATTTATTTTAAAAATAAATTTGACATTTCATTTAAATCATACCCTACACATATTTTTATAACCCACTTGCCTCTATTAACATGATTCCTTTTATTGCCATTAAATTGGGTGTGCAAATATTTTCATGGCTGTGTAGTGTTTCCACATGGATACAGTAGAGTTTCCTTAACCAAATCTCCATTTTCATCTACTTATATCATTTACAATTTCTCTTAAATAACAGTATGGTCAACATCCTTAACTCAAAATATTTTGCACATGCATGATTATTTTTGTGTGTGTGTGACAAATTCTTAGAAGATAAACTACTGAGTCAAATCAGTTTTGATCCACATGACCAACTTGCCCTTCCGAAGGTTGGTAATAGTTGACTGCCTGGTCAGTGTGCATAAGTAAAGGGACTTCTTAGTGGCCATAATAGAGGCTAGGTGTCTGATGGGAGCTAGCTTGTTACATATCATATGAACGAAAGAAGAACTGTGCACCTTATTCCCAAGCAGGGTCATCAGCTGTCATCTGAACCCTCTGAGGGGAGCAATCTTTGCTGATTTGAAGTAGTTCAAAATCAGCCACGCCACTCTCAGTGGACAGACTGAGAGGAGTCCGTGTACTAGAATACCTACAAGGCTGATGTCTGATTCAATTATCAGTTTTCTTCAAGCCTCCAACCTAGACAAAATCTAAGAGTTCCGAAGCTTTGCCAAACTGACTGCCAGTTGCAGAGAACATGGACAATTTATGCCAAAAAACACCACCAAGGGTTCAAAGGAACAGCCGTTGCTAAATCTACCCATTTATGTTCTTCAATGACTCTCTCAACAAAACATTCAGGGCATTCACTGTTCTTGCCACAGAAAAAAAAAAGCAGCGTGTGAACTCCATGTATGAATGGGGAAAATGTAACCTAAATGTATTGCTCTTGCAACTTTTAAAAATTAATAATCAAGCCATTTAAATTGTCTCTTGCGATCATTGAAATTTACAATTGGGAAGGTTTTGATATCATTTTGGCTTGACTTCTCACTTTTGAAGAATGAAAAGCCCAATTTTGATGTAAAAAAATGTTCAGGAGTCCCAACTTGCTAATAATAACTCTTTTAGTTTACTGTTTGAGAGCACACATCATAACAAAGAATCTATGGATTCAGAAATAAATTTAAGTTTATTTTAATATTACAAAAACAAACCTACACACCTCCAAAAATAGAAGCACATATACAAGCAAAACACATCAGTCTACAGCATTACATGGATAGCTTACCATCAACCCAAGCCTGTTTTTCGATCCTTCCCCACCTCAGGAGTTTGCCCAATACAGATTAAGAATGATCATGGCTTGTGATTTTACCAGTGAAGAAACAAAAGTGCATGAACATCGTATGAATTGTCCAAACCAGGAGGCTAGAACCCGAATGCCTGGTTTGCTCTCTCAAGCTCTTTCCTGAGCTGGATTGGGATCACAGCCAAACCATTCACTGTTGGGATGGTGGGAGTCACGTCGCCTCACTAAACCTTGATACCCTCACCCATGAGGTGGGTAATTACATAATTCACATATAGGCTTCCTGTAAAAGCACAGTCTGACCCAGAGCAGGCACTCTGTAGACACTGGCTTGCGTCATTATTATTATCTGGCTTATTTCCATTTCCACAACATCTTTGCTTTTGACTTTGTGACAAGCAAATTAAAGTGTCCCAACCCTTCTTTACAGTTTCCCTGCCAGGATGCTTTGTTTATCAATTCTTTAATTACCCGATGCACCCCCATATCACTCAGGGCTGCAGACGCCTTTTAATTTTGGTTAGTGAAGAAGCAGTACTTTCTCTGTAACTTATGAACTAACCTTGCCTCCTGGGTATTTACAGAAGAACAGGAATCTATCTGTCAGGAAACTGCAGGAACAAATTGCCTTTAACTCTTCAATAACTGTGTGCTATGAATTTTCATCATTCATATCCATCTCTTTGCAGGGTGATACTCTGTTCTCAAGCAGTGAAATCTCATATGTCTTGACTAATGGGATATGAACTCTGCTGAAAAATACCCTATTTTTCTGCTATAAAAATTGGCTTATTTACTGCATTTTCATTTAAATACACTGTTAAACGCAAACAAACAAACAAAACAAAACAGCAAAGCCACATCCTGATTTCTGAACACCGTAATTGGAGCTTAGAGGCATCCCAAGGTCCTTCCTTCCCTCCTTCTCTCGTCTTTTTTTGCTGTGTGGTCATTAGGACTACAGCATCATCGAGATGTTACCCTAAAACAAACATTAGCAGGGAAGAAGAACTTTACTATGTTTTGCAAAGGATTATAATAAAGTATTTCAAATTTCTCTATTATATATGCGAACATTTGGTGCTTCTCTTGCTGGACCACACGTCCGTATCACAAATTATCACACACATTGGATAAGTGCTTGTCCCAGACAAAAAATAGGCACGGGAGAGAGAAGTTTCCACTATTCCTCAGATGTAAATCTTAAACCAAACTGACATCAGTTATGTTGGCTAAAAGCTTCCTGAGTCTGCTGCAATAGAAATTGTTTGCCAACATAGGACTTGATGATATCCATGGTGACCGAGTCAAAAATGGAGTCAAGAGAAGAACAGGAAGTAAAAAACGTGAATTAGTGGAGAAAATGTCCCGGCTGCACATTTACAAGACAGAGTTGGAGTCTTGGCTCAGACAGAAATGATTTGGTCTCGGGGAAATCACTTCACCTCTTTGAGCATTTTTCCTCATTTTATAAAGTAAGAATAGTAATAATCTTGCCCAGTTTACCTAACGAGTTTGTGGTGAGAATCAAGACAGATGATGAAAATCAAAGGATTTTGTAAAGCATAAATGTCCACCAAAGTATGTAAGCAAGGTTATGGCTATTTCAGTCTCTTAATTTGTTTTCACATTCCAAGGAAGAAATTAAGTAGGACATAAAAATGGACTCAACGTTGGTTCCTTATTTTTGCACTTAGGGAAATACATGTCAGCTGAGAGAGAAATAAAACAATGCCTTTATTCTTGCATCATAAAAAAATAAATAAATAAGGTCTCCCCTCTCTGAACATTGTGATCTAATCATGCTTTGCTATATTTCATTTCCTCCATGGTGGACATTCTTATCTGACGATCAAACGTCAGGGTCATGATGTTGAAACCCTATATGCACTTTTGTCTCCTACCTGCTAACAACCTGCTAGGTGCAGCCAGTATCAGGACTGTTTTATCTGTCCTTTAAAATATTTTTCTGTTAATCATCAGGTAATTCAATTGAGACAGTGATTGTGTCTTAAAAAATAACTGAATGTATACAGTTTCCTTTTTGATGTTCTAATTCCTAAATGATAAATTTTATCTTCTTGTATATGTCTCTCTATGACCTTTTAGAAATTGCCAACAGCTTTAAAAACATCATTTTTAACACAAATCACCTAAAGCAACACCATAATAAAATATGTATTATTCCTCTAATTTTAAACTGAAGATCAGCTTTTTTTAAAAAAAACCTTTTCATACGTATGATCAAGTTAGAAATCAGATATGTTAAGGAATGTTTCTTTTTAAAAAAGATTGGAATGGGGTATGTTATTTGCTCTTTTTGGGCAAATCTGTATTTTTTTCATGTTCATTGCTGTCATCAGTTATATTTAATTTAAATCTCTGGTTACTATGCAGGGCCCCTTGCCCCTGGGAGAATGCTACACACTGAACATTGTTTTAGAAGAATGTTAGGGCCTATGTGTACCACTGAGCAAAAGGTGGGATTGGAGGGTGACATTTTACAGAGTTGCATGAGGAAGCACGGACGCAAGGGTGTTTTCTCAGTGACGCTCACATGCATCTAGCTCACCTGGTGATTGACACCTGTGTTTGGTGGCAGAACCACATATCATAACGCAGCATGCAGGGCCAAAATCATCACCATGTGATTTAGGGATGAATCAGACTGGACTTGCTCCTTGTGAGAAGAATGGTTCCTGTATGTGAAACTCACGAAGCCCGAGTGGTGGGTCATGCTTGGTGACTTGCTCATGATACCATTGGGTGGACCTGAGAGGTAGAAGAATGAAAAGGGTCATTGTTCTCTTTTCCATGGGATTTGACTCGTGGGTAGTTTTTGTACCAGGGAGATGAAGATTTGATCCTGCCCTACTCCTAAAGCAAATATTTTTACTTAATTTGATCTAAATGAACATTGGACTCTACCATTATTTTTTTCCTCCTGGTATTTTCTCTTCTCATTAAAATCCCTGACACTGCTTTGTCATAGTTTCCACAACAGGGTCCCATGCTCATTATAAGCTGGCTCTGAGTTTTGGGACAAAGGTCACTTAAAGAAGAGAAAACCGTGTTAAATAAAAGTTGCAGAGAAAATTTGAATATGGCAACAACTATAAATCTGTTACAAATATAATGAGTTTTGACTACTTTTTCTCTAGAGGAAAATTCAAGCCATCAAAGAAAATTCTTTAACTAGTAAACTTGTATTTCATAAAACATCATCTTTTAACTTCTTACCGATTTATCTTCTTTTGGGAATGTAAGTGCTTAATGACATATTGACTCTTGCTGAAGCCACAAGCCAATTATGCATCTTTCCAAATAGATTTCTTTCATGAAGCGATGGGGATGACAACATGTAGACGAAGATATAAATAAAATTAAAAATTCATCGAGAAAACAGAATCAGAGCCATGTAAACGTGACATTAGTTGTGACAAGACAAAAAAAAGAGGTGAGTTTTACCTTTTGTAGAGTCAAATATAAAAAGCTGACTAGAAAGATGTAATCATAAAACCGAGGCAATATGGTAACACCAAATGT
Organism: Tarsius wallacei; assembly: GCA_963574415.1. NCBI lineage: Eukaryota > Metazoa > Chordata > Mammalia > Primates > Tarsiidae > Tarsius > Tarsius wallacei. The sequence continues at coordinate 11,465 of CAUYQG010234786.1, read as the reverse complement.
CATTTATTCGCCATTTTCCATGTGCCATACATGTGCTAAATATAGTATTTATCTCACGTATGGGCGTACCCAGAGATAAGGCCATTTGGGTTATAACAACTCCATTTCTGGAGCCCTTCTCTAGCCTGTGAGCTATTCATGTTATTTGCATTTACAAAGACTGACATGGACTCTGCATAGCCCCGCAGAGTTGAGAGCTGGGAAGGGAGCCATCATGGTACCTTTATTTGCCTAAAGTTGGACCCCGGAGAGCTCTCTGGGATCCCCATACATTGGACTCCACAAACATAATTAATCCATGGTTTTCTTTTGTACAGCTATGCTTTTGTTTATTGTTTTTGCCATCCCCATGTTGCCATCTACATGTTGCCATCCCCATCGCTTCATGAAAGAAATCTATTTGGAAAGATGTATAATTGGCTTGTGGCTTCAGCAAGAGTCAATATGTCACTCAAAGTGAATTACTTAAACATTGCATTGTATGTGCTTTGTTTGAGTGTAGTTCTGTGAATATGGTGTACAACAGCTAAGGAGGAACTTAACTAGAAGTGAAAAAAAATCACCAAATTATAAAGCAATTAATGAAGGTGCTGCCTTGTTCAGTTGTATGACACTAATCATGGTAACTGTGGAAGAAATAGTGCCCATTATTATGAGTTTTGGTGTGGTTTGAGGATAAATGGTGTCACTGTTGGAATTCAGGAATGCATAAATTTTTTTTTTTAATTTATAGGGATTCCTTTTTTATTTCTGACCATTTACACTTTAAGGCATTTTCAGGCACAAACTTTGTGAGATAAGTATAATTATTCTAATGTCACTGAGAAACTAATTATCAATAAGCTTAATAATTTCCCCAAAGTCACACATATGGGTAAATGGTAAAGTCAGGCACAAACTGAATTCTGTGTGATTCTGTAAACTCATGTTTTCATCCTAGAAACAATGCTTGTCTAACAAACAACTTGCTTGCCAGAGGGGAGTTTTCAAACTTATTCAGATAGCTATGCCACTGTTTAATATAATTTTAGAAGCTGTCTTTCAGTCCTACATTTGGGGGTTATTTAGGAAACTCACAAAATAATGTTTCATTACTTTGAAGTCATCTTTGAACACAATTTGACCATCTATGCTGTTAACAAGAGTTTTTGCTGACTGCAACTTGCAAAACTTCTAAGATGATCAAGACTTTGGCACTATTGCTATTTTTTAAGAGAAAGAGATGTCAGTCCAAATGCTGAAAGTGGCATCTCTAAAAGGACTTGAACTATGATGATATTATTGTTTCCCAATTTAAAAGTCATTGACCAGGGTTCTACATGGTTAAATTTTGTATGTTTATGAAAAAATAGTTTTGCCAGTCATAGACTTAAAGATCTGAGCATTTAGAGGATTTTGAGAGATTCTGATTCAGAAAAGATAATAGAGGGAAAGTAAAATAATTTTATTTTGCTAGAAATTTCTTCTAAAGGATGAATTCCATAGAAGAAAGTGAAATAAACAGTATACTCAAAGTGTTAGGATAAAATTGCTGTTGACTCTATGCTCAGTTCAATGACTGTTTAAGTAGAATCTAGGACCCAGTTTTTCAGCAAGACCGTGGTGGCAGATAGAGGCATGGAAGTTGAGAACAGCAACATTCTAGCAGGAAAGGGCTGTGTGCGGCATAGACTAACTGAAGGAACTAAGTGGAAATTGCAGAAAGATTTCTTTTCTTTCTTTTTTTTTTTTGAGTTGGAGTCTCACTCTCTCACCCAGGCTGGAGTGCAGTGGCACACTCATAGCCACCCCAGCATTGACCTGCTGGGCTCTGGTGATCCTTCTGCATGCTACCACGCCCAGCTAATTTTTTATTTATAGAGACAAGATCTCGCCAAGTTGCCCGGGCTGATCTCGAACCTATGGGCTCAGGCAATCCATTCACCTCGACCTCCCAAAGTGCTGGGATTACAGGCTGAGCTACTGAACCCAGCCCGGAAAGATTTCTAAGAAAACTCCTGTGATCACGGCAGTTACCAACAACTCCTAAGTTCTGCAGAGACGCTTCCACAGCACAGTATCCATGGATTTCTAATGACAAAACCAAGCAACAACTACCCTCTCAAAAGACGAGCTCACAGTACAAAAATTTCAGTAATACTGTAAGAAAGGGATTGGCAGTAGCAGGATACTGCTGGGGGCGGGAGGTGCACAACATCAATAAAGGTACCTGATCTCAAACCAGGCAAAGTGGGGACCCAAGAGAGGCCCAAGCTTGACCTGTTTGATGACCACTTGTGGACCTAATCCTGAATTGTATCCTACATCCTTAAAATTAAAATAAAAGTCAAACGAAGCGAAAGTATGAAAGAGTCATAAGTGCAACAAACAGAAGAATTAGCACTTCTGAAAAAAAGAACAAATTCACAAAGAAAACCCAACCCAATATAAATGCATTTTCATAGCATATCTATGAAAGGATAACACGAACTGGCAATAATTTGCTTCTGGGAATGGAAACTAGGAAATGGAGGCAGAAATAGGAAGGAACCCTACATTACGCACACGTTATCTTTTAATAATGTTTGGATTTTTAAAGTATACACTTTTAAAAAATACACTTTCAAAAAAGAAGGATGATGCAATAATATTATCAATTGACAAAGTAAACTTTCAGGAAAAAATGTCTTGTGTTGATTAAATTCCTTTTAACTCTAGATATATTACCATCTTGCTTCTGAGCACTCCCAAAATACACTTTATATATATATAGAAAAAAATAGACAAATACACTATTTTAATAAAGATTTATGCATTATACCCCTTAGAAACTGGTAAGTGAACAAAAATTACCTAGGCATGTGAAGAATTTGAACAACAAAATCAGTAATGTTGACCTAATTGACATGTATAATCCTGTACTCAACAGAGAATATGTACTCTTTTCAAGGTCATGTGCATATACAAATATTGATCAGCAGCCTTGGCAAAGGAATCTCAGCAGATACTGAAGAATCCTTACCCTATAGTCCGAATTCTACCATGCAATAAAATAGAAATCAGTGATAAAAGGAAGGAAAAAAAGTCTCAAATAGTTGGAAACCGAAAGACATGATTCTAAATAACTGATGGGTAAATGCAGAAACCATAAGAGAATCTGTGAAATATTTGGAACCAAATGACAGTGAAATCACTACATATCCAAACAGTCAGGAGGCAACTAGAGAAGACTTTAAGAGAAGGCTGTAGCCTTGAATGTATAAATTTTAAAACAAGACATATTGAAAATGAGTAAAGCAATCGGCTCAAGAAGGTAGAGAAAACAGCAATGCACATTTGGAGTAAATGCTTTCCAAGTGCAGAAAATAATAACACAGAAAAAAAAAGAATAGAAAAAATAAAAGTTAAAAGCTGTTTCTTTGCAAAGATTAATGCAATATATAAACTGACAAGATTGATCATGAGAAAAAGAAACAGTACATAGACAAATAATATTAGAAATGAGACAACTTTGACACATTGAAGGTGACAAGACCATAAGAAAATTAACGAGCCACTTTATTCCAGTATTGTTGAAATCTTACATAATGCAGATAATTCACAGGAAAAGAAATCCACACAAACAAACCATAATTACCCAAGTTAATTTAAGAAGAAATAGATTGTTGTAATGGACATCTAGTCACTGGAGCAACTAAATTAATAATGAGATTCTTATTCACCAAGAAAAGCATCGGACCCAGACAAGAACCTTTAATATTAACACATAAGCATCACTTTCTATGAATTATTCCAAAGATGGAATGAGAGGGAGAGTTGCCCTTCTATTGTTATGGATCTATCAAAAGTAGGCCAAAAAAGAGTATTTAATGGGAAGATTATAGCTCAAGCTCACCAATGAATACAGATGCAAAAAACTTAAATAATGTATTAGAGGAATAAATACAATATTGTCCTTAAAATGCATAAGGACCGAGTAGTGTCTATGTCAACTACACAAAGATAGTTATCATGGAAACTTTGTCAGTTAGAAACAGCTTCAAGTTCAAGCAACAGGAAACTTGTTTAGAACAACTTGAACTAACAGGCATGCATTTTACTTACACCCCAAAAAGTCTGGAGGTAGTCAGTTGCTGGTATTGGCTCACAGTGGCTCACCGATACCTAGAGTAGAGTTTTTTTTCATTTAACACTTATGGTTGTACACGGGTGGTTACCAGCTCCAACATTAGACACGGGTTTAGGAAAAGAGGAAAAAGAATTAGTGAAGGGTTTCATCTGCCATGTTTTTTCCTTTTATTTTCCCCTGGAGTCTTTCCAGTGAAATACCACGTTCAAATCAACAACCAGACTCACCAGAATGCCATCTTTGGCTGAAAGAGAGGATGCAAAAGCCTGAAAAATATCATCATAATTGGTTTCCTCTACTGCTTCCCTGAACACAAACAAAATCAGGATTCTCTTCTCAGGAGAAATGGGGGAAAATAAATATTTAGTAGTCAATAAGAAGTGTCTGCCCTAAAAACTCAACAAAGAAATGCATGATTGTAACAGATTCAGAGAGGAAATGTACATGGCTATCGCAGATGCAAAAAAAAAAATCATTTAGTAAAATAATAAAAACTTGTAGCAAACTAGAAATTTCAGGAAATTTCCTTAACACAACAAAAAGCACAGTCAAAAGCCTCTAGTGAATCATACTTAGTGTTAACACTTTAGAAATATTCTCTGTAAAGTAAAGAATAAAATGAGTATGTCCATTGTCTCAGAAAAAATATGCCAATATATAATTATACATTATGCATGTATATTTATATAAATACATTATAGATAACTAAATAAGCTATATGTTCATTCATTTAGTGAAATGCTATTGATAATTAAAATGAATGCACTAGAACTTTGTCTAATGACATGGATGCATGTCAAACACATATGAAAATCTTAAGTAGCCAGGAAATACAAACTGCTTGATGCCCACTGCTGTAAAATTCGAAAACCTTGAAAATACCACAGCATATTATTTGTGAACACCTGCATTTTCAGTAAAAGTAGAAGCCACACCACAGCTTCACCTATGAAAGGAAGGAAAGAAGATTAGATGAGGGCTACAGGAAGGCTTTTACTGATTAGAAACACTTCCCTTAAAAACAAAAAGACCTAAAGCAAATATGGCAAAATGTCGGAGTATGCTAAATCTGAATTATGGGCACATAATGCCTGCTTTGTATTCTTTTCCACACGTTAAAAAAAAGTTTTACCAATGTCAAAAGGATAAGAAACTCAAGGATGTCTTTTGTCCCTGAGGCGTTTCAGTCTGTGACACCTTGCAATCCCAGGAGTGTGTCAGTGGTTGGTCTAACGTCCCTTGTGAGACAGCCAGGCCCTGAAGCTTCAGGCCTGCTGACCTCAGTTGCTCTGGAGGCTGCCTGGGCTCTTTGGGCTTCACCACCCACCCTCAGTCAGCACCTGCTGAGCCCCCTGATGTGGAAGTCTACGGTCAGTCCTGATCCTTGCTGTGTTTACGGACCCCTGTCATCGTTGTCCCCTGTGGGAGAAAGATGAGCATCTCTATTTTGCTCCCCGATGAGCAACTTAGAGCAAAACCTCATGGCTTCAGGCCCCGAGTGTGATCGCTTTGTACTATGTAACCTACACATCTACCCTTCTTTCTTCCTGCCAGACAAATGCACTGCTGTTTTCTCTAAAACTGGCTCACACTTCCCAGGGGGTCAAAGCTAGAGAAGCCTTTGGCAATGCTCTATTCCCAAAACCAGCTACTCCCTCCCACCTGTGACCCCAAGACCCACAAAAGGACCCTGCTCTCTCTGGGGGCATGTGAGTACTGATTCTTCCCTACTTGTGGGTGTTCCTTGAGGCTGGAGCTCTACCATCTAAGTTGTCACCTCTACTAAATTCCACCAGGGAAGTGATGGGGAGACGGTAGGAGAAACCAGAGGTTCTGTGAAGTCACTTACACCTGACAGGTTTGGCTATAAAATTTGTGGAACCCCATATGAAAGAAAAATGTGGGGTTCCTTGTTCACAAACGAATCATGAGGCCCTGTGTGATCGCGGATCATACATCCATAAAAACAGCCTGGCACCTGGTCTATTTCCTCAGCTGCGTGAGTTCTCTTGCCTCCTCAAAAATAGTACCTCTTGGCCAGGTGACTGTAGTTCATGCCTGCAATCCCAGCACTGAGATGTAAGGATTGTTTGGGGCCAGGAGTTTGAGACCAATCTGGGCAACAAAGTGAGAATCTATCTCTCTGAAAAGAAAAAAGAATAGTTGGGTGTGGTGACACATGCTTTTAGTCCCAGCTGCTCAGGAGACTGAGGTAGAGGATTGCTTGAGCCCAGTAGTTCAAGGCTGCAGTGAGCTGCAATTGTGCCACTGCATTTCAGCCTGGACAACAGAGATAGATTCTGTTTCTAAAAAGAGAAGAAATAGAAGGAGGAGGAGAAGAGGAGGAGGAAAGATAAAAGAAGAAAGAGAGAGAAGAAAGAAAAAGAAGGGAAGGAGAAGAGAGAGAGAGAGAGAGAGAGAGAGAGATTCTTCTAGTCTATCTGTCCCTAGCAGGCAGATGCCTGAAAAGTTGAAATCTCTCCATCCTCATTCACAAGGGCCACCTCATGAACAGTGGGTGATGATATCCATGATTTTGTTTCCGTGGTTAATCACCATAGGAAAAAATGTCTAAAGTTGGTATATTTCTCAAGGTCTAGCCTATTTATAGTACTTTGAACATTTATCATGCACAAAGAACCAAACTAAGGACACTTGTGCGTGATAAGTGTTCAAAATGCTTGGTAAATGCTAACCGACTTAGTCCTCATGACAACCCTGTAACGTAGGCATTTTCATCTTCATTATATAGAAGGGGAGTGGCATAGCTGGGGTGTATGACCTCTCCAAATCTCATGCTGAGATGGGCTCCCCAGTGGTGGAGGCAGGGCCTGGTGGAGATGATTGGATCTCATGTAATCCTTACAGAAAATTTACATCTATGATTGTTCTCATTTTAAAGATAAAGAAAGATTCGTTGTGAGGTTACACAAGTAATACGTTTTTGAGCACTGTTCTGTCTTACCTATTCTCTCGTTCCCTCTTCTAAACAAGAAAAGAGCCTGCGTGGGCCTTTGGTTCAGAATATGATAGGTTAATACCAGACAATATTGATGAAAGACCCACCGTTCAAAGGACGGGATACTCTGAGTACAGCCATGGAATTAAACATCTCAAGAAGTTTGTATGTCCCTTGAGTATATGGCACTTACACATACAAATATCGACCAATAACATGGTGATCATTAGGCTTGTCAGTAGACACTGTTTCTCTTTCCTTCTGACTTGTGTAGGGCTGCACCGTCCCACTCACTTCCTGTCACGAGACTTGCTTTTACCATTGAAATGTTACTCAGAAGTGATATGTGTTGCTTGAGGGAAGATGCTTTAAGAATCTGTACATCTCTGCTCCATAGTTTTCCCTTTGTTATGGAGACCAACAGTACCCCAGACCCCAGGTCCCAAGGTGAGAATAACATCAAGGTACAGCTTACCTGGGGTCCCAAAGTGAGAATAACATCAAGGTACAGCTTCTCGGGGACCTGTGTGGGCCTGTGGTGTCGATGAGAAATAAGCCCTTTTTGCTGGAAGACATTGAGATCTGGGAATTGCTTGGTGTCATGGTGTAACTGAGTCCATCTCCATTAATACAAAAGAAACTCATGCGGAGGGGAGGCAGGCCTCTCCTGTCATTTATCGCCATACAAAATGAGCTGGCTGCAGATATGCCAACATATTTTTTCAGCTCTGTCCACATTTGATTGATCTTTCAATGGCCAATCTAAGTGTGATAACAATAGGAAAACACATAACCGGTGCTTAGTATGGGGCACGATTCAAAATGCTTGGTCAATGCTAACCAATTTAGTCCTCACGACAACCCTGTAACGTAGGTATTTTCATCTTCATCGTATAGAAGGGGAGTGGCATAGCTGGGGTGTTGAACCTCTCCAAACCTCATGTTGAGTTGGGCTCCCCAGTGCTGGAGGCGGGGCCTGGTGGAGATAATTGGATCACAGAGGCAGATCCTTCACGAATGGCATGGTGCCCTCCCTGCAATCAGGAGTGAGTTCTCGCTCTGTGTATTAGTTTGCACAAGAGCTGGGTGTTTTAAAAGAGCCTGGCGCCTCCCCTCCCTCTCTCGCTTCTGTTCCCGCCATGTGACCTGCCTACTTCCTCTCCACCTTCGGACGCCATGGGAAAGTTTCACCAGGTTGGATGTCTCACCTGAAGCCCAGCAGATGCTGACACCATACAGAACCGTGAGCCAAATAAAGTTCTCTTTGTTACGAATTACCCAGCTTCAGGCCTTCCTTTAAAGCAATGCAGAATGGACTAATACAGGGAAAACAAGCACAGAGAGGTTAATTACCTTGCCCTCATCACACAGCTAATAAATAAATAAGGGAAGCTGGGATTTGAACCTCAGGAGTCTGAAACCAAAATGCATACTTTTGACTACAAAGTTTTGCCTCCTGTGTATAATTCAAAATTCAGACCCATTCAGGGAGCACCAAATCAGCTTCGGAGTTGTAAGGAACATAGCTCGCCCACCTTGTCATATGCCCCCACCTCCGTCCCATCTGGCAACAGAACTCTGATTTCCATGGGTAATTCTCTCTCTTCCACTTTCAGTCATCATGGCTGGGACCGGTTGACACCAGTCCTGTTCTAAAGATACAGCTGGATTGCCTTAAGCCAGCCAGCCCGTTTCCTCCCTTGGACGGGTTTGGGGATCTGAGTCAGAGTGCAGAGACATCAGCTGGTGCTTCTGGGAAGGAGCGTTTTCTTTCTCTACCATTGTAGTTGGCAGAGTGTGGGCGTTCAGCCACCCTCAAGCTCTGGGGGACAAGACTGAATGCACAAAGCCTGACTTGGAAGCACATCCAAGAGCCAGAGGCTGATGTCATTGTTGGGGCCCTGGATCAAGCTACACCTGAAGGCAACTGGACTGGTGGGCCTTGGAGTTTCAGGAGCCAATTCTTCCTCTTCTTAACCTAATCCATTTTGAGATAATTTTTCTCACACTTGCAGCAAAAAAGATTATTTGGCTTTTTTTTTACAGTACTAAGACATATATTTTTAAATATTTTATTTTATTCTATTCTATTCTATTTTATTTTGAATTGGAGTCTCACTCCTTCGCCCAGGCTGAGGTACAGTGGCATGCATGCTCATGGCCACTCCAGCATTGACCTTCTGGGCTCCAGCGATCCTTCCGCCTCAGCCTTCTGAGTAGCTGGAACTATAGATGCGCGCTACCACACCTGGTTATTTTTTATTTTATTGTAGAGACGAGGTCTCACCAAGTTTCCCGGGCTGGTCTCGAACCCGCGGGCTGAGGCAATCCACTCGCCTCAGCCTCCCAAAGTGCTGGGATGACAGGCTGAGCCACCGAGCCCAGCCTGTTTTTTGTTTTATTTTAAAGATGTGGGATACAATTCAGGATAAGGTATATAAGTGGGCATCGTATGGTACAGTTTGGGCCTCCCTTGGGTCATCTGACACTCAAGTTCCACCTCTACTTGATGTGTCCATGTTACAAACATGCACTTGAACTCCCTGGTTTTAGGTAATCTTCTCGCCTCCACCTCCCAAAGTGCTGGGATTCCAGGCATGAACCACTATGCCCAGCTACATAAAACACTTTATGGCCAGGCTCAGTGGCTCAGCCCATAGTCCCAGCACTTTGGGAGGCTGAGGCGAGTGGATTGCCTGAGTCTGTGGGTTTGAGACCGGCCCAGCCAACTTGGCTAGATCTTGTCTCTACAATAAGTAAAAAAAAAAAAAAAAATTAGCTGGGCGTGGTAGCATGTGCCTGTAGTTCCAGTTCCTTGGAAGGCTGAGACAGAAGGCTCACCAGAGCCCAGCAGGTCGAGGCTGTGGTGGCCATGAGCATGCCACTGCACTCCAGCCTGGGCAATAGAGTGGGACTCCAGCTTTGAAAAAACAAAAGACAAGCAAACAAACAAAAACATCTTATAACAGTCTATTTTAAACTTGTAGCAACGTAACTTCAACTGCATATAAGAACTCTATTCCTTTCTCCCCTTATGCTACCAATGTCACAAATTACATCTTTTGATATTTTGTGTCCATTAGCAGTTGTACAGTTTTATAAATACTTTTATCTTTTTTTTTTTTTTTGAGTTGGAGTCTCACTCTGTCGTCCAGACTGGAGTGCAGTGGCCGCTCCCATCTGGCGATCCTTCCGCCTCAGCCTTCCAAGTAGCTGGAACTACAGGCACGCGCTACCACGCCCGGCTGATTTTTTGATTTATTGTAGAGATGAGGTCTCGCCAAGTTGCCCAGGCGGGTCTCGAACCCGCAGGGCTCAGGCAATCCACTCATCTCAGCCTCCCAAAGCGCGGGATTACAGGCTGAGCCACCAAGCCCGGCTTACTTTTATCTTTTAAGTCCTATAATGAATTAAAGGTGATTGCACATTACTATTACAGTAGTACAGGATTCTGTATGTCTATGTATTCACCTTTACCGGAAAGCTTTATATTTTTGTTTGCTTTCATGTTGCTGTTTAGTGTCCTTTTGTTTCAACTTGGACTCCCTTTATATACACTTTTACCAATATGATTTTGTAAATATTGTTTTGTATGTTTTAAACTCTCATGGAATGTTTATATCTGAAACTTGCATTGACATGTGTAGCTTTAGTTTTATTTTCATTTGCTGTGACACAACGTATCTTTTTTTTTTTTTTTTCCATCAGGGTCACAGCTCACTGCAGCCTCAATCTGGACCTGCTGGGCTCAGGTGATCCTTCCGCCTCAGCCTTCCAAGTAGCTGGAACTATAGGCGCACACCACCGTGCCCAGCTAATTTTTTTATTTATTGTAGAGACAAGGTCTTGCTAAGTTGCCCAGGCTGGTTTCGAACCCCTGGGCTCTAGCAGTCCTCTTGCCTTCGCCTCCCGAAATGCTGGGATTACAAGCATGAGCCACTGCGCCTGGCCTGACTAATATTTTGATTTATTGTAGAGACTCGCTATGTTGTCTAGGCTGATTTTGAACTCCTGGGCTCAAGCAATCCTCCCACCTTGGTCTTTCAAAGTGCTGGGATTACAGGCATGAGCCACTGCACCTGGCCTTATGCAGTTTAAGTACAGGAGGAATCAGAATTCTAATTCCAAATATCTGCATGACAGAATATCATGATACACTAAGGGACCATTACATAGCCACATCTGTGATGATGAGATTGCCTAGTTTCTTATCTAATATTGCCCTGTTCACTGTAGCTTGGGAACATAAGGTTTAAATCTTTTTTTTTTTTTTTGAGTTGGAGTCTCACTCTGTCGCCCAGACTGGAGTGCAGTGGCCGCTCCTGGCCACCGCAGCCTTGACCTGCTGGGCTCCGGCGATCCTTCCACCTCAGCCTTCCAAGTAGCTGGAACTACAGG